>WOGO01004487.1:0-13233 GCA_015342085.1 Leptinotarsa defecta | reverse complement strand
TGAGTCTCTGAACGCCTCGGTATCTTGGTATGGTATCTTGTATCCATAATCACTTTAGTAATACTATAAATAATTTTTGTGTCAGTACTGTAACATTGCATGATTTGTAACTTTTTGTGTTATATACTCAATTTTTCATTTCTCTTTGAAATTCTACTTCTACGAATATTTTATATATACTTTGTTTTAGCATTTACTTTCATACATTTCTATATCCCATTATTTTTAATATTTATTCCATATATATTCTGTAATGATAGCATTACCTGTAACTGTAATGTAATAAATCGCTTTTTCTTCTTCTTTCTTCTCATTTGAACACCTCCACTAGGGGAACGCCGGGAAGGTTGAAGAAGCCACGTAACGACAGTAATGTCGCTGCATCTTCTAAAACCTTCGGCGAGGCCGCCGTGAGATACTTTAAGGTTGCCAAAAAGAGTGTTCAGCGAGTCTTGGCCTTCACCTGCCAATATAAAGGAGATGTTTCCTAGATACCTGTCCACCTTCCTGGAAAAGACAGGATGGACGTAACCCATGCCATCGGCCGAATTCAGCCTGATTTATGCGCCAGAGTCATGAAAAATTCGACGTTTCGGATGCCCTCCACCCGTAGCGGACAATTGAACGATGTTATATTTCACACATGATGACATCAATTTGTCTAAATGTAAACGCTAACACACTCATGTATGAGGCATCCTGTATATTTTGAAGTCATTAGCGGAATGACCGATAAGGATAGGCATTATTAGAGGAAGTTGTGCATCTTTTGGGTGCTATGTCATACGATCTACCTAGGAATCGATATTCAATCAGGTCAACTTATTATAAATAGTTTACCGGGGAATTCTAGCGTGTATAATTTGCAAGCCGTTGCCAGCGGTAGGAGGATAGCACTCGAAAATCTGCCATGTGCATGAGAGGTACAGTGTGAAAAAGTCATCTCCCAGCTATATATGCCAAACTTCCGAAAGACGCAATTATTATTTTTTTGTTCTCTCCAAGAAGGTCTTCGGAAAGTTATTGGGATTCAATTTGTTGATTTGCATCGGCCACTTTCTTCAAGGCACAAAACACCGCTTTTCAGGGTTACCTCCAAAGAGTTTTGGATATTTAAGTTGACTTCGAAATAAACCACACATTTTATAGTAATCGTCTGGATTTTTTCTCGTTATAAACAGTTACTAGTGTTTATATATTGTGTTTATAATAGTGTTTATAATTGAACGGTTTTGAGCATCCTCAAAACATAACTAGAATCATTAAACTATTATTGTTAGGCTGTCTGAACCAAAGAAAAACTATCCTCATAATAATTTTATAAATTTGATAACGCAAATCGTTTCTTCACCGACCAAGTTGACCTACTGGTTTTTTAATGCACCACCATTCGGAAATGAAGGAAATGAAAGTATGAAGTATGAAAAGAGTACGAACAATAACTAGATGTCACTCTGAATACAATATGGTGGATATCAAGAAAAGTTTCCGCGGTCAGCAAGCTGTTGATCTGAAGTCCGGGTGGAGCCATTTTCAAGAAGATATGACTACACTGAGGACTGATTCTGCCTACTTTTCAGATAGTGACACGCTGTAAAGGTTTTGTGACTTGACATCAAGGTCTCAATCTCCATACTCCCCAGGTCTCATCGCTAGTCTCTGCAAGGATCCCAATCTGCCTACTTCCAAGCGTCGACAGTGGATCCGCAGGCTATGGTCTGGTCTAGGAGCGAGGGTGGAGTTGGTAGTGGCAACTGAGGTATGCCTTGCAGAAGGGAAATGTACCATATCGTGAGATGTACGGTGAGACAGTAATGATCTCCATGAATGAGATAATCTTTGTGAATCATGTCTTTTGTTGAGGCAGTTGGTACATTCTTCAATTTTAATAGCTTCGCGGAATATCATGGCCTGGAAAGTTTTTTTGGACGCAATGGTTTTGGTGGTTTCGAAGCTTATTCTATGGCCTGTTTCACGATGATGTTTGACAGTGGACGAGGCTGGATCTGATTGAGCTTAAATTTCTGGAAGTTTTCATCACAAAATCCACTGATTCCTTCCCACGCACTGTTTACCGAAAACCAATACATACGTCAATTTAACCTGCCCCGTATCTGCTGGTTTTTGAACTACCTGTTTAACAGTAGGTAATCTATATTGGTTGAAGTAGGTAATCTATATAAATTCAATTGTGAATTAGTGTAGAGTACCATTCCAAGTGAGTACCACTGCAAGAGTATCACTATAAATGAGGAAACTACTGTTGAAAAGTGAAACATGTATTGAAAATAAAGTCTATATTGGGAAGATTTGTAATTATTATCATGAAGAATTTTATTGATTTCCACCAAGTAAGTCAGTCTACCAAAAAAAAGTAGGAGGATCTCTTCTTTTTGTCCATGGGCTTGTGACGTGTGTCTTAAGCAAAGAAAGATATTGATTCTAGTAATTACGTAGACATAAATAGTTAGTTGAAAATTTGGTAAGATCATTTCCAATCGATGACAACTTGAAGAAATGCGAGTCGAGAATAGACCTGTCCGAGATGCTGTCAAAATTAAATTAAAATGGCCGCCTGTAGGCACACATGTTTGTTCTAATGGAAAAAAACTAGAAAAGTCCATTATCAACTTGTCTTTGTGAGTGATTGTGTTGCTGCTTGTTGAAATTCGTTGTTTGAGGCTGATTTTACATATCAATCGTCTTCCATAACATAAAATCATGCCTACAACGTGTTGTGTTGTAAATTGCGGAAGCTGTGGGGATCGTGAACTATTACAACATACCTAGTGAATTACATTTTGCACATAGAGAGGACTTGAACGAACTTTCAAAAAGGAGACGCCAAAAATGACAGAAGTCAAACTTAAATACAGTACGGTGTGCAGTAAACATTTTTTGTCTGGTAAAAAATTTATAGGATATTTTATTTTCATAATGAAATAAAATCAAATAATATTGTAGCAAAACCATCCTAGTTGAATAACGAAAATAGTCCTGACTGTGTTCCATCTTTGGCAATGGTCTATGGAAATGATGAAGTGGTTCGTGAAAAAGGTGATATCAATTCTGTCAGAGAAGAATGAGCAAGAAAAAGAAAGAAACACATGAAAGAAGATATATCTGAGGTACAGTAACATTATATTTTGTTTAATTTCATCAACGTATTAGTTTATTTTGTAGGGAGATGAGATCGAAGATGTTGAGTTATTGGAGGCACAATCAAAAGAGAACGATAAAAGTTGTCAGTCCAATAGAACAGCAGAAGACTTCAAATGAATGATTATATCCCTCAAAGCGAACTCATATCGAAAGCAATAACTGGTGGAAAACATTCTATAGAACTGTTCATTTCTTCTGAAGTGAAAGTAAAAGGATCCATGCATTGTATCACTCTGATTGTATCTTTGTAATGCACAGCAATATCTTTGTTTTCACGTTCCAATGTTAGTAAATAATCACTTTTATTAAAAATAGTCATAATAATTATTTTCACAGCTTCCAAAGATAACAAAACACGAAAAACAGCGAAGCACCTATGTCATTGTACTCATTGTGTGCCTACAGGTGGCCATATTGTTCAAGAATTGGTCACGTGTTCTGGACATTCTTATATCTCACGATCTAAAACCAGACATATAAGAATGGTATTCACAGCCGACAATCAAATTGCGCATGCACACGCACACACACATATACACACACCGACACGCACGCACTTGCACACGAAATATTTGTGTTAGTTGAACGAGATTATAAATTAACGTTAGTGATGTTTTGAGGCATTGATATTTCATTACTAATAATAATAATAATACTAATTTATTTCTGAAAACATGTAGAAAAATCATTGGTGATTACCTGATAACATTCAAATAGGATTATCTCAATAATAATCACTATTGCACAAAACATTCCTTTACTCGGAGAATCATGGATTGAAAATCAATCCAAATAAAACGTTGGCCTTATGCATAGGGTCTCAAAGACAAATGGTAGAAACTCAGTGTAACTTCAGGCTCACTCTCGATAACACAGACATTGACTGGGTAGACAGTGCTAAAAATCTTGGCGTAACCGTAGATAGTTTTTTGTCTTTCCATGAACATGTGACAAACATTTTCAAAGTATCATTCTTCAAACTCAAATCGCTATACAAATTCAGGTATCAGTTATCAGAAGAAATGAAACTCAGGTTAGTTAAACCTCTTATTTACCCTCATATCGAGTATTGTTGTTCGGTTTATTACAATTTTTTGCCGCAATATAACGAGCAGAAGTTACAACGTATACAAAATGCTTGCATACGATTCGTATGATTGTATACCATATGGTGAACATGTCACACCATTTTTGTTAAAAATGAAGGAGCTGAATGTGAGGTACAGAGTCCAATATTTGATTAAAAAATGTTTTGTTTAATTTGCTTCAAACTAAAACACCTAGTTATTTATATAGTTTATTAAGCAGGCATTCTGACATATATATGGTCAATTTGAGAATTAACTCATTCAACATACCTAGGCACCGTACTTTCAAATTTCAAAGATGTTTTTTTTTTTTATATAGCCCCTTCTTATCTGAATGGAATTTTACCTTTTTTAAATCATAATATTTATCAATTTAAGAAAGAAATAAAATCACAGATGCTAATGTACTGCTCAGTGCTAATTTAAAAAATATAAAATTCAATGTATGGTAGTGCAATGAAATTGTTAAGTTGGCCAAAATAATGTTAAGAATATTAAGAGTTATTAGCAACTATTTGATGTACTATTTTTATATCTTTTCTATTATTGTTATGATAGTAAATAAGTATGTTTATGATTATTTTCTTATACTCACTGCATAATTTTTGGGTGGGGTAGCCTTTGGCTAATCCTTTTCCTTTTATGTATAAATGTATTTTTATGCATAATAAACGATATTATTATCATTATTTTTTATACCCACTCATCAACATCAAAATTAAAAAACCCCAGATGAAAACGAATTCTGATGAAAAATATTCGAACTGAATTAAACAAGAAAGGAGAATCAAGTGTCAATAATATATAAGGAAATGAGGTCGAGATGACATGGGACAGTAACAAGAGATCTGCAAACACAGAACACAACAGAAGAAGGACCACCATATACATATCAACTCGTGTTCTGAGCAAACAGATCCCATACCATCTATAAACGACAGCTTGTTACAATAATTTGTAATTTTGAATACATTTATTTTTTATGTGGCAGTGCGATTCGTTGCAAAATTGTTGAATTTTGACCAAAAAAGCCGTCGCCTGAGCATCGCTCAGGAATTGTTGAATAACGTCAACGGTGATCCAGATTTGTTCAAAAGGATCATAACTGGTAACGAATCATAGGTATATGGTTATCGTACCTATGGAAGAGCCCAGGAGAGCCGAAAAAACACGACAAGTTCGATCGAATCTCAAGGTTTTTGCCACATATTCGTACCTGTATCTGGAGAGTGAGTGTAGACTCACAGCACTTAGGCCACATGTGACCCATTGTACATCCTCCCGAGGAGTTGTTCTCCTAGGTCATCGTCTATCCTGTCCTTTACAGGAAGGTGAACAGGTCACTAGGTTTTGGAAGGTGCAGCGACATTACTGTCGTTGCACGGCTCTTCAACGTTCTAGGGGTTCCCTCCCTGGAGGTGCACAAGTGAGGGAGCTTTCCTGAAGGGGCAGCCGGTTCCTCGCTTTTATTCAAGGAGGAGCTCTTGGCGCCCGCCTTGGAGGGTACACTTATAGTTGCTGCCACTCCTGCCTCCTTCACTCTTTTCCTCCTTTTGGCCTCGGCGCCGCAAATGCGCTTACGCCTCGGCCTTTGTAATACATCACGAGGTGATCTGCTATGTCCAGCCTCATTCCAAGGGGTAGATTGGGGTGGACATTTCTGTTTATCCCCAGGCACCGCCTTAGATTGAGGTGAGCACTTCTGTCCAGCCTCGGGATTGGTTATTTTTTTTGTTGTTCCTGTTGTTTCATTCATGTGTGTTCCCACGAGTAGCAAGGAAAGAGTTGGTCACCTATGAGCAGAGCTCCGCATTACCAGAGGTAGGCTGACTACAATGAGGTTTAGCCCAGTTCCCCAAGGGGTTCGTTCGTGACCACATATCACCCTGCGGCCATTCAGCTGTCGGCACGATTCCTTACACCTTAGTTTGGGTAGGCTGGTACACGGTGGCACGGTTTGCAAAGGCTTTTGGGGGGTTTCAGTTTCCCTCAGCCTACTTATTTCTGTCACTGACCAGGAGTCCGGCGACCTCATCCGTAAGACCACCTTGGCTTCCTGGACAGGGCATCCAGTTCCCTGGCCGTTCCCCTATCCGCTACCTGGAGACGCGCCCGATAGGTAGCCCAACCCATGGGCCACATAGTCGTAGGGTCAATTAAAATATTATGCGCCGCTTGCGAGAATCAAAATGAAGAAAACGTCCATTATTGTGGAAAAACAGTTAATGACTTCTGCATCACAATAATGCACCTGCACACTGGTCATTACATCAGGAAAGTGTCTCACTTTTCGCCACCTCGAAAAATCGTCCTTTCAATCAATGGCTCCACGGGCTCAACCGCCTTCCGCGCATTGTTGTGTGGTCGACTGATATACGCGAACATATGAACGAATCATTCGTCAGCACTGATCATCGGTCTTTTGTAAAATGGTAGCAGCTCCGCAAAAGTGATAGGTCAGTATATATTGACGAATGAAAGAAATGTTTAGATTCTTTACTTTTATATTAGATTATTGTAACATTTTTATATACCACATATCATACATATTGAATTGCAAGCAGGTCATCTCAAGAAAAACAGCTTCTGGAATAACACTGTTCATTTTGTAGGTGTGCCTCTGCTATAATTCCTACACTTTCAATTTCCTCTGATGAGACGGATTCCACTGAGCCTTTGAACTCTCTCTATACTGAATCCGTTGCGATTTCATCCGTAATTATGGTCCATTCAGGAGATCTAGTTACAGTAATCCGCATGAAATACGCTGAAAATTCACTGTGGAGACTCGACTCTCCTTTGTGGAACCCGGAGATCTCAACGATACTTATGTGTAGATGGGGAACTTCAACGAAAAATACACGCAGAAAAAAATTTTCTGGTTGAATGAAGTCATTAGGCATTCAATAGAAGTATATTTATTGGAATAATAACAACATCTGGAGAATAATGTATCGAAAAATGTGATTTTGCATCTGACGTACTCTTTAAATTATCTAAAAGAACAATTCGTTCAGGCCAGTCTCCAATTATAGTGGAAGTATACGATATTGTGCATATTTTAAGGTGGCGGCACTCTCAAAGGCCAAAAAAACAATACATAGAAATGAACCGGCAGCGAACTTGTCCACGTGAACTGTAGACTTGGCGGTTCGTATTGGATAATTTTTACCAACCGACTTTTATGATTGGCTGAAGAGTCATAAAATGAAATTTGAAATCATGACGAATAGAAATCGGCGAAGGTTATCGCCGTCGTGTTCAGTTCAGGAACTGATCGCGATTTGAGTGTTGAAATTTGATATTGGTGTAGTTATAATCACCTAAAATTTTTAGAAAAGAGAGGCTTTGGCTTTCTACTACTCCATCTCAATACAAAAGAAAAAGTGGGAATCTTCCAAAGAAAGGAAGGAAGTAAACAATTTCGAAAGAAGTAACTGTATAAATAGATGTGTAGATCATGTAAAGAAGTAACTTTCCAACACAAATGGGAAGAAAAAACCTTCTTGAAACATCTATTTTCATATAAACATTGAATTACACGAAAAAAAATTCTTTTGTAACAAATACTTTCATATGAACACTGAATTATTCAGAAAACACTTTTTGCTACTCAGTTTGTATGTGCAAGGGTATGAAAGGAAACTATAACAGATTTTGAACTTAGGATAACTATTGTCGTCTTTATTTTATAAGAATGTTATGGAGGATGTCCCTATTGAAATTAAGGAGATACTTTTTGAAGATGTTTTTGAGTAGGTTGATATTATTTATTAAATAAATGTAAGTTTTGTCATGTCCGCTAAGAAGTTGAAGATTTTCCCACTGTGGTATTTGTATGAGTGTTGACCAATGGATTTTTTTGTTGCGATTTAAGTTGTACATGTACATTTGTCTGATATCGAGCAGCTTCGAGTCAATGAGTCATTTTTTGTGGTACATGATTTTTAGTATTTTTCTCTGTAGTACTTACTTCAGCTTTCTTGAGGTGGATATCTAAAATACCACCCCAGCTCAGTAAAGCATACTGGAATCGAGCATGTGCTAAGGCGTAGTATATTATTTTAAGGTGATTGATATCGAGGATAGATCTCAAGTATTTGAATGTATGTAGTATGCATCTTAGTGATTTTGAGATCTGGTTCATAAGTTCGTTACACCTAAAATGAGGATTGATTGTAACTCCCAGGTATTTAATTTGGTCTACTCGTGAAATTTCCGTGTTTTTTGTGATCATTCAGTATTAGTTTATCATAGTTTGGCAAATGACTTTCCCAGCTTGCGAACGGCAGGAACTTGGATTTTTCAAAATTAGTCTGAGTGACTTTTGATCGAACCAATCTTTTAATGTTCCGGTTTGATTTTCAACTTTGGTTTTCAAACTATTCCAATTTTTTTCGGTGTAAAATAGGGCCGTCTCATAAGCAAAATTGTAAATTGAATCATCTATTTTCATAGCTAGTAGCCTGTTAATATATATATTGAGAGGAGCATGGGTCCAATCACAGTTTCCTGTGGTATACCATAAATAATTTTCTTTTGTGAGTTGACAGTATCATTTATTTTAACTATATGTTTTCTACCAACTAAGTAACTTTTGAAAAGTTGTAAAGTTTTCCTCGTATTCCCGAATTCTCCAGGCCTTTGCTAAGTCCAAAAATACACACATTGCATGTCGTTTGTTATTTATATGATCGTTTATTTTTCCTGTCAGGGGAGCCATTGAGAAACCTCTTCTAAAACCATATTGTTTGCAGAAAATCAATCTATATTTTTCTCAGCATTATCCTAGCAATGAGTGTTTTTTCGAATATCTTGCTGAAACTTGACATTAGTGATATTGAACTATAGTTTTTGATTAATTGTGGGTTTTTTTTGAATATGGGGGTAAAAACTGATTTTTTGAATGGGTATGGAAATGTTTCGAATATATTATTTATTAGAGTTGTTACATGGGGTATACTTTCTAAAGCTATATCCTGGTGATTTTTTATTTTTTAGTGATTTTATTATTTTCATGATTTCTTTTTCAGTGACTGGTTTAAGAAAAAATTAGTGTGTCTTCACAGTTTGTTTTGGAATTTCTGAAGAAATTCGGCGAGTTGTTTTTCCACATTTACAAAAAAACCAATGAACAATTCTGCCTTTGTTTTGTCATCTTTCGATGTTCTTCCACTTTTGCCTAATATTTCTTCCACTGCAATATCTTTTTCAGGTCTGTTGATGTTGTTGACTATTTCCCACAGTTGTTTGGAATGTTTTGGCTGTTTTGTATTCCATTCTGATAGAACCTCAGCTTTGCTGACTTTATTAGTTTGTTTGTATCCGTTATTTCAAAACACCAACGGAATTTTCTGCTCGTGATCTTGTGGTTATAACTTTTAAATATACTCAATATATAAATTTGAAAAGCAACTCTATAGATTCGACTTTTTGATCATGTATGAGGTCTATCCCTCGTCTACTCCGGCTTCATATTCGCCAAAGTTCTGACGCTGGAAACTTTCAGAATTGAGAGGATAGTTTGGAAACTTCAATAGAAACATTTACATATAAGACATGTGGTAAACTAATAATTTAATTATGGAGTTTGGTGACGCGGAGAATATCAGTACAGAAAGAGCAGGATAAAGTTGTAACTACGAGTATTTGAAAAGTAGATACAATATTTACATGGTTACACAATTCAACTGTAAAAGCTATTGTATAGCGAATCAGTTGGTAAAGTTTTGAATATTTCTCACAGAGTATTATTATCTTTACCGATATTCAATGTATAATTTGAAGTAAGTAAGTTGTGTGTTTGACATTTTCTTGTCTCATGTCTTTCTATTTCCAAATAATATGGAAAGGAATTCCTGATGTAAGATAGTGTATATTATAATGATGTTACTACTTAATGTGAATGAGGCCAATATCAAACTTATCATGCAAAGCTATTGTTATTCAGGTCTCACAATCAATTATAAATAAGTTTCGACTTTTTAAGAAACGATTTGGGACACTGTGTGTATGTGTGTGATTTAGAAGAAATGAATTCTTTCCTAACAAGTAACTGACTGAAACATAAACAAAACATATATATGTATACATTTTCTGTTGAAGCATTGACATCGAATCATTCCACATCGAACAGATGGAGGAGAAATGAAGGTGTTGATTGAGAGGACATTTGAAAAAATAGGGCTGCAGTACGGAGGCCTTAACTGCAGACTATGCAACAAAGTAACGGAGACAGCTATCATGTTTCATACAAAGGAGAGTCTAGACAATCATCCAACAAGAGACATTACAACTATTAAAGGAAACACTATTTTGCATAAAAATATGGGGAAACGCAATGAACCCATGAGGATTCAGTTTCCGGAGGCTTGAAAGTAATACAGAAGTTAGACGGCTTTGAAGTAACAGAAAAAACTGTCATCACATATTTCCTATCGATTAAAATTCGTTTACAAATATGTATATTTCACTCTACTCACGTACAGTATATTGAATTTCTTTACCTACTTGACTCACGGTCAGTTATTCCACCGAGTATTAAGATTTTTCTCTTTTCCTGAGGAACATTCTTTCTCAACAAGAATCTATGAGAAACTCCAATAGTCTCTGCCAAAAAAAGAACGCGAACACCCTTCTAGACACAACAGAGATGTTATCCCTTCCTTACGCCATCCCGACTTTCATTAAAAGCTGAGAGCCCGTAAAAAGGGTATTGTCTTTCTTGAAAGTGTTTCAACGGATACCCGCGGATAGCACTGAAAATAAACAAGGAGATTAGTTTTCCAATGTTCGCTTTACGACAATCACTATCTACATAAAAATATCATTATATTAATCACTCAGTTTGAAACGAGGTACAGCAAAGTGAACGAAAATTATGTCCGGTACTCTGGGGAAACAATTTAAGGGTTTTTGCATAACGATAATGCACCTGCTCACTGGTCATTGATTGTTCGCAAGTCATGCCTCAGCCACCGTATTCATCAGATTTGGCCCCCTGAGACTTTTCCCTGTTCACAAGATTGAATAGACCCATGAAAGAACGGCGTTCTGCGACAACTGAGGAGATGAAAACCGAATCGCTGAGAGGGCTCGAAGAATACCAAAAAGTGCATATAAAAACTGCTTCCATTACTGAAAAAAATGCTGTCTCGAGTGTATTATATCTGAGGAGGACTACTTAGAAAGGAACACAGGAGGAATTGATGAATAAACAAATATTTCTTGGGGAAAATGAAATTTCACCTTAGGTTTTGAACAGACAGCGTAAAAAACAACAAAATAAATTGTCAAATTTCTTGATTGTCATGGGGATGCAGTTTCACTTCCCTTTATTTTCACTTCAGATGATGTAGTGCTGCAGGTTTTTCCGGGTTTTCCTGTAGCTGAAAAAGCAAATGCGCCACTAGAATCAATGAAATCGCCCCAGAGCGCCAATTAATTTTTGTTGTTTCATAATTTCATGATTTGTATTACTTTTTTCTTCAATGACCAAATAATATATTAGTTTTATATTAAAATTCAAATTTATTGCATCCATATCCTAATAACAATAAATAGATCGGATTAGTCCAAATTCACAAATTAAGTTGTGTCTAATGATTATGTACAATTAAAATATAAACATAAATAATGGCTAAAAAAAGATTACATTCTTGAATGTTATGAAACATCGAGTCAAAAACCGAATTTAAATCGGGTATTTCAGTTATGCATACTTCACCACCTGTGAAAAATCACAAAACTATCACAAAAATAAAGTCACTAACGACAAAAAGCATCCTTTCTTTAATTTGCGTTTGAAGGTATCTGGACGTTTACTTTCTCTCTCAATTCGAGAGGCAGAATGTTGAATAGACGTATTCCAGTATCCACTGGAGCTTTTTTTGCATGGAGTGACAAATTTTCTTTGGTAAAATATTTCTTTTGTTTCTGGTGTCACACTAAAGCTGTTTGGGTTATTGAAAATGTGAGTCAACAGTTTTAATATATAAATGGAGGGCACCGTGATAATTTTATTACTTTTGAAAGTGTTTCTGCATGATATTCTATAAGGTAAGCAGAAAATTCGTCTAATAATACATTTTTGCAACACAAACACTTTTTGTAATTCGGACGCTTGACCCCAAATAACGATAGTATATGAAATAGCGAAGAACCCCAGCGCATAGTAAATTTCAAGAAAACATTCTCGTTCCAGCATGTTTTGGAGTGTAGTGACCACATATAAACCTTTGTTCAGCTTGCCACAAACTACATCGACATGCGAATTCCATGATAGGTTGCAGTCGAATTGTGTCCCTAAGGACTGTACCATTATGGATGGCACAACTGACACTCCTTCAAATGAGAGCGGTAAATGCGAAGGGTTTCTATGTTTGCTATAAAACTCTATATATTCCGTCTTATTATGATTAATCACGTACGTGAATTTCTGGAACTTCAACTAGCGTTTTTTAATATGGCTAATAACCAGTCCGTGCAAAGCTTTACTGTTGAATCGTTTGAAAATGAAACTTTTAACAGATGATGATCGACTGTATTATAATAATAATAATAATATACTTTATTGTCATTAAGAATAAATCTTGTGTACAAAGCTTGTGAAAAATACATACAAATGTAATACATAAAATGTGAATATAAAAACACCACACAAAAAAGTTAAGTTAGAACATACACTATAGTTCAACCTCGAAATTTTGTCTCAACATGGTTGTGTACTATCCAGTATTATCCAGTAGAATCCATTATAAGATATTTCATGACATCATGGGGGGGTACTTTCGACAACCACATTAACAGCTTGCAAATAACACAGAACTCAATTTTGAAAATAATTTTGGAAAAAAATAGACGATTTTCAACGGATCATTTATATCTAGAGACTAAATTACTAAACGTAAGATCATTATACAGTTACCTGTGTCTAATATGGATGTTCCCGAAATTTAGTAATTACTCAACTCATATAACGGTA
>WOGO01004486.1:0-13235 GCA_015342085.1 Leptinotarsa defecta | reverse complement strand
CTTTAGTTTTTTTTCCACATTTTTTTTAATTAAATAATCTGCGTCTGATACTTCTTGGCAGTTTTCATCCATATCGTTTTCAATATCATGTATCTCAATTTCATTATCGCCATCACAGTCATCATCGCCATCACATTCTATTTCCTCTGCTTCAGATCCAAAAGATTCACCTTGAATTTGTGAGTTATCATCGGTTTCTTCCAGAAGTCTATAAATCTCTTCACTGCTCATTTGTGCAATATTCAATATTTTGCTGGACCTATAAATGACGTCTACTTCAGCTTCTGATTACTACAGAAAGCTATAGTCACAATTATAAGCAAAAACATGGATTTATGCAGAAAAATAGATGAAATACCTAATGATTAAATTACTTACATGTTTAGGCGCACGGCGTACGAAGTAGGTATACCACTTTCGATACAGTTCAACAAAATCTCAAAAATTATACAGACCAACACATGTAGCTCACTCAGCATGAAATAGTTATCATGCGTAATTTTTATTGCTTTGAAAACCAAACTGGCTTTCACTTAAGATATTGTAGTGTCGGGAAAACCGTCAGACGTATTTTCACAAGTTTTTCGATAACTTTGACTATAGTTGGGATGAAAGAGATAGAGCGAAGATTTGCGGGATCATCTGAATCTCCACTTTTATATACATACATACTCAATCAAAAACAAAAAATTATGTTATATAAGAGTTTAGTAGAGCCCCATCTGAGATATGGTATAATTGGTTGGGGTGGAGTGTTTATGCACAAGAGATTTATCAGATGTATCCCACGGAAAGGTTATTCAAAATCTGGAATATTTGATCCCAGACAGCTGTTTCTTATAAATATTACTGCTGTACAGCATAAAAACAAAAAAGAATTAACTACTTATCACCATAAATATGCTACACGTCTAAGTAATAGTATGCTTCCGGTATTTATTAGGACCAAAACTCTACAGTTTTTTTCCTGAAAATTTAGGATGCGAAACAAATCTCAAAAATGCATGACAAAGAATAAATTATTTGTCAAGAATATACCACGAGCAGAGACACATAGACATATATAAATTTAAATACTTACTTCCACGATCGTGGATATATATTGTGTATTGATTTGTTTGTAGTCTGGAATACTCATGATTAAAATCTCTATATCCATTGCTTGTTCAATTTATTTATATTATGTCCAAACGTGTTCAGTTTAAAGTTATGTTTTTATCCATACTTAGTACCCATTCAATACATTAGTTTATTTTGATTCTTAATATTCTGTTTGAATATGTCCAGTTTAAACTCATATTCTTATGTATATCTAGTACTTATTTCAATAGATTTATTGGTTTTATTTATTTATATTCTTTTCACATGTAGCTATTTTGAATTTATATCTCAGTACTTAATTTAAAGCATGAATCTCATTCAATGTCACATTCAGTATTCTAATTTCTTACACACAGGAATATCGTAAGATGTATTTTATTTGTTCACTGTTCATTTGTATATGTACATGTATATTTACTGTAAACAATCTTGAGAAAGCGAATAAATACATATTATTATTATTATTACATTATTATATGTAATGGAAGGACAACGGATGTTTTCGGAAAATCAGGAAAAATTCCAGTGTCTTAAGAGAGAAGTATCAGCCGGCATTGGTCGACAGTAGAAGCCTTATCTTATTTCACTTCCACGCCCCTTAGCATGTTTCACAATTTTTGAATACTTCGATAACTCTCTCACTTGTCGACGTCGACATTATCAAATCCCGACGACGAAATTATTCGACTTGTATTAAGTTGACAAAAGTCCACTGATTCTTCAGGTGCCTGTATCGAAGAAATTGAATAAGTATTCACTGGGATATTACACTTCAAATTAGACTTAAAGTCAAGTATCTAGTGAATGTCAACGAAAATGTACTTCTACGGCTGAAAATTCAATTTTCAATGTTTTGAATAAGAAAATTGAACCAACCTAGCATATTACACAAGGCATGACGTTAAAAAGCATTACGAGTTCCGGAAAAGTTATTGAGATCGTAAATAGGAAGGACCATTGCTGTAGTTACCATACGATTGGTAACTACAGAGACAGAAGACAGAAGTTACATTTTCATCTTTTACTTCATATTTTGCTCAAAGAGAAAACATTCTTTTACTAGCCCCTTCAGAAAAAAATAATCAATCATAATTTAACTTCATTTAAATTACAATTTTGATACGCATCAAAAAATATTTACAGCCTACTATAACATTTACTTTTTTATGAATCAATGAATATCATTAAAAGGAAAAAATCTTTGACGTACACTGTAGAAATTACTCTAAAATTAATTCTAGAAACCACATGGGTACTGTAAGTCACGTGATCTCACGAGAGTTAATCAATTCCGCAGCCTCCTTAAACAGAGGCAGCTGCCAATATATGCTCTGTCAGTTTGACTTTCCTATATTGCTGTTCACTGGCACTCATGTTGACCATTCATCTAGCAGGTAAAATATCCCACCAAAACGACATGTCACTTTGCAAATATTTATTTTTATTTACAGATATTATGCTGTAAAAAATTCAGTGTGCCTCAACTATTTTTTTTCGATTTTTCAAAAATAATTTTGTAAATACTGGCCGGAATATCTATATTTTTTTTTAAACTGAATTTTATGTTGTTGACATTTGAAAACTCACCAAACATTTTTTTAAATGAAAATTTTTGAGTGGAAATTATTAATTTGATGGCCTAAATAATTGCCGCCAAAGTTATGAAGCGCTGTGAATCTGTTTATGCTGCTTCCCGAAAACCTCTAAAATTATAATTTTCTACCACATGTAGTAGGCTCAATCAACTAAAAATTGAAAGAATATTATATTTTTCGTCCCGAAATGGTATTTTTGAGCTACTACAATCAATAGAAATCAAAAGTTTATAGGGTAAGATTCCATTGGTGTGAAGGCAAATTGAATATTATTATGTAATCTGTTCCTGTAGGTATGTATCTATAAAACTACTATTTTTTTCATTTTCTACCACTTGTAATATCTCGAAGTAAATAAAAAATCAAAGAATGTGATATATTTCATTATAAAACTGCATTATCAACTTAATGAAGAAAATAATTTGCATTGTTGAGAATGAAAAAATAGATTTTGAGAATATTTGATTTTCCACCACAATTCGGTGCGGAATTTTCTTGCCGAATACCACGCGAGGTCAAATTAATATCCGGAATTTTTTTCCCGCTCATGAATACTTTTAGAAAATTTCCCTGAAATAATTTGACCTCTATTGATATATTAGTAAAGGCTG
The DNA here is from genome assembly GCA_015342085.1 of Leptinotarsa defecta. NCBI lineage: Eukaryota > Metazoa > Arthropoda > Insecta > Coleoptera > Chrysomelidae > Leptinotarsa > Leptinotarsa defecta. The sequence goes on along the minus strand of WOGO01004486.1, from coordinate 9,928 downwards.
TCGCGGCCAAGATTTTCAGTGTTACGTTCGGGTTTGAAAGCCGTCGTGGTTTGGAACTGTGTCCTGGTTCACCGATGACTGTGATCGGTGAACCATCAGGATGAATAGACCTCTGAAGTAACCAGCCACTCGTACTGGCGAAACGTTAAGATACAGTTCCAAACCACGATGGCTTTCAAACTTGAACGAAGATCGTAACATTGACCTCTATTAATCACTTCTTAGATATTTCTCACCCCACAAACAGATGAATGGGTTCATTGTCACGCGGTTTATTATTCAGTGGTATTCTATTCCGTAAAATCTTTACAACTCATTACTGATTCTCGTTATCATCAAAACTTTCAGAAGGTGAATTTCATTCAAAGGCTCATATTGAGTATGTTACTTTTCTACCGAGCACATAAAGGGAATATATTTCAGAGAATTAAAGATAATCGAGTTACGTTCTTTGAGAGTCATATATTTCATGTTAAATATCTGTTGGTCCCTAAGGTTTATACACGCATAAAAGCTTAATAACTTCCTTAACAAAGCGGAGTTACTCTCGAGCCAGAAACTACGGTGGCCAACAAATCATCAGCCTCTTTATCTACTTCAACAATAAACGCCTTTCAAATGGGCTATTCAGTGAATTATATTCTTCATGGCATGAGCAGAAGGCTAGGTCTAAAATGTTAAATTCTTTCTGAATGCCAGTAATACCTGAAATTTTTTATTTTTTAGATTTTGTGGATCATTTTATACTGTTGGATTTGATGATGAGTGTCTTCTCACAAATTTATAATAATAATAAACGTCTTTATTACTACAACCACAAAAAAATCACAATATTAAGTTCTAACTACATATATAAAGTTATAGTAAAAGGCGGAGTTTAAATAACTGCTAAAGAGTTCTTCCACTTGACCTAAACCAGTCTCTGTATCACTTTTAAAGTAGCATAGCATTAACATACGTATATGAATACATGAATAAAGATCAGTGAATGGCGATGATACAATTTGATTTTGAACTGAGAGAGTGACAGTTTTTTTTTGTTCAGCAATATCATTGAATACTTAAGCTATCTGATAAATGAAATAGCGTTTGGATAACTGGGTTGTGAAAATGGGAGGTGTTAAAGAGCTTAATTATGAAGATCGGTTCGATTTCCTATGCAGGAAAGAAGGGGTTTTGTATGAGGGAATCTCATGATAGAGACAGGCAGCATGTATTTTTTTCCTAATCTCCATATTTAGCCATCCAACTTCCTTGAGCTTGTGAGATATTCTGTTTCTTATTCCATATATAACTCTCAAACAAAAATTTTTGACTTTCTGTATTTTTTGCTTATAGTGACTTGTCAGGTTTGGTCCATGAAGAGTATCTGCAGAATTCAATTGTGTTAGTACTTAGCTCTCACACAACATTTTTTTCAATTCAATAGATAGACAGTGCCTATTACCTTATATCAGTTTGAGGAAGGCATATGCTCGCTGAATGAGTTTATTGGTGTGTTTTCAAACCTCATATGAGAATCAAATAACACGCCAAGGTTTCTGGATTCATCAACAACATGAAGTGTATCTGCATTTATGTGAATTTCAACTGAATTGATGATTTTACTCCTATTGATTTTTGACCCAAAAATGATAACTTTAGATTTTTCTGTGTTAATAAAAAGCGAAGTTGCTAGTTCGAAAATGTGTCTATGATTCCGCAGATTTCTTTGATATCTTCTGGATAAAAGCTGTGATGAAATCGAGTGTCGTCCGCATAAAGATGTACATTGCAGGTTTCAAGTTTCCTTAGCAAGGTTGAAGAGTAGATAGTAAAGAGCAATGGACCCAAAACCGATCCTTGTGGTACTCCTGTCTTCAGTTCGTGATTATTCGACACTTGAAAATCCAACCAAACGTGCTACTCTCTACCTACCAGATAATTGCCCATAAGTTTGACAGCGTTATCAGATATATCCCCATATCAAGTGATATATTTATTACGAGTTTATGATTTAAGGTATCGAATGCTCTGCTGAAATCGAGGAGAACCAATATCGTGCACTTACACTGATCCGTTGCTCTCATTATGTCATCACTAATATATGAGAGACTGTATATTTGGCACCAATGAGTTTCTATCAAGATATTTTTCATTGCCTTTTCTAAAACTTTTGATGATACCTATTGTCAAAATACTGAATCCACACAAGTCTGTAAACTCAGTAATATTACTTTTGGCAAAACCTTAACCATTGCAGCATAATCTAATCAATCTCAAGTTTAATTGATCACATCTCATAGCATTTGTACTGATCTCACAAATAGTTGTGTAAACAAATACGTTATTAACTTCTAGAAACTCAAAATTTGAATTGTTTGATCGATTTTCCTTATAGAAGTTTAAAAGTGCACCTGATTCAGATGTTCAGGAATATCTGTCGATATTGCATTTACGATTTTATTGTATTTCAGTGATTTCCGGAGTTCTTTTCTACTACAATTTTCAAACTAATAACAGAAGTAAGCTTTTTTTTCACATTTTATTGCACCATTAACATATTTGCGCATATATTTATAGGACTGTAAGTGTGCTGGTGATTTTGTCCTTTTATATAGCTTTGTCTCTTGTACTAATCCTTTCTTGTATCGTTTCAGTCAATCAATTCCTTGAAAGTTTGTGAGAAGATTGAGATATTCGTCTTTTCATAATCTTTTCATAATCAATAATCTTGTTTTCTGAACAAACTACCTGAACAATCTAACGGTTGTACAGGAAATTTGTGAAATGTTCAATATATTCGTCTAAACATAATTTCATTGTCTGTAAGTCAACTGCATAAAGCATAAGTTATCTCTGCCATCTGTTGTATTGTTTGCAGTTACTGTTTATGCATTTATACACCGTATTCTTCTATATTTTTTGATTTCACATTTCATATATAACTTTCAGTTGAGTATTCTACTTCCAAAAAATGGCCACATTTCTCATTAGTGGCTATATGTTTGTTAAAATTTTCCTGACTCGTTTCGTTGATGTATCTTATTTACTGGAATGGTTAATATTTTTTGGATATTCATTCAAAATCCGTTTCAACGGCTCTGATGAATGACCACCTATGGGATCTTTATCATAGAAATTATTGTTTATAGCAGTTTGATAGCCGCTGTGACGCCAATAAGCAACGAACTTTGTTATGTGTACTCACATAAGAAAGCTCAAATTTTTATGAAAACAGTTGAATTGCTTATGGACCAAACAATTATTGAAGAACCATTATTAATCTTTATTGATCTTTACTATTCCTATGGATATCATGCAGGAACAACGATGTCAACATAAACTGGTGAAATTTGTAAACAGTAAAGAACGATCACACAGACATTCCTTCAACAGCGTTGCGGTGTGTGGAGTTGCAAAGAATTATCCAGAATTATTTAGAAACACAAAACGATTTCCAAAGCAAATTGAACTTGTTTCAATTCTGAAATGTTTTATGTCGATTTATTTCATAAAAAGAGTTGTAATTTTGAGTTACAGGAAGGAATCAATTGGCGATCAAGTTCAGATCAGTGTTGGCAGATATTGAAATATTATTGAAGAATCATCATGATTTTGATATGAAAACGCACAGATCATCATCATAATCCCCGACGCCTACTACTCTTGGTCAGGTAAATAACTGAGTCCATTTTATTTTCACGTCCATAGTCTTTGCCTTCAGTCATTTAGTGTTTGCATGAAGTACGGCAAGCTCTCTCTGCCCGTATCTTGTATTGTTAGCAGTTATTGTTTTCGTTAATTATACTGAGCCTAATTCCGCTCTGTTGAAAGAATTCCTCAGTTCTTTTCCAGACGGTCTTTGCCCCCTGTCATCCAGTGTTTGTATAAGGCTTGGCAAGAAGTCTCTGTCCGCTTGTTGTATTGTTTGCAGCTATTGTTGTTACCTTTGATTATTCTAGCCAAACCCTGCTTTATTGAACATCTTTCTCAGTTTTTCCTTAGGCGGTCTCTTCATCAATGTTTTCCCACGTTATTGACTTATTTCCTGATTTGGTCTTGTACCAATGATTTTGTTACTCTCACCTCTAATTCGAGTGGAGTTGATGATCCGTGTTTAGCATACATCCTCCAGTTCTTTCAATTCCCCAACTCATTTTCAGGTCATCCTCGATGCTCCTCTTGGGTCCATCAATATTTCGAGTGTAGTCTGCCTGTTTTTGAAAAATCGATTATGTTGAGGCCTCTGATCATTATTCTTTGCGTATTTTGAAATTTCATATTTCTGTCTGGAGCACTGTATATTTCAGCTTCATCTCCATGCTCTGTTTTCAACCTATATTTTCCATTTTCAAAAGTAGATAAAATCTTGAATTTCTACCGGCTGAAAGTCCCTGTCCTTTTTTCATTCTCTTTAATTTCGATAATGCCCCTAACAACCAAGCTGAATTGTTTCTTTTCTTTCGCCCCTGAGAGAGATTCAGTCATCTTGAAAAAATGATAAATAAAACTTTTTATGTTTTCATACCACTTATATTTGTAACTAACGTTACTGCAGTTTCGTCCTATAAGGACATATTCAAACGAATACAATGAACTGAAATAACTAAAAATGTTAATTCAAATTTATTATGATTTTGTGTGATGGTCAGGTCTAAGAAATTAATCTGTTTCTTCATTCCTACAAAGTGAACTGTATATTTATTTCTATTGCAAAACAGAAATAGAGAAACACCCACTGTTGCATCGGGTATCAACCTGCTGGATCATCGTCTATACTTTCCAATGGTCTATTTATCCTGCCACGTCCTCACATTGTTGGATTTTGCGGTTATACCTCTGCCGACTCCCTTAGATTGAAAGTTCAATGAGAGGTACTCCTATCAAAACTACTGCTGCTTCCATCGATGTTGCTGCTGTTGTTTTATATGCGCTGGAAATCCTCATTGCTATTTGTTTTCGAAACTAGTCAGTTTAACCGATGCACCGTGAAATTTCTGACAGACCACGTTGGATAGTATTTTTCTTCTTGATGCTCTAGGTTTTCCAACGTCTGGTAGAAAGCTTGATACGATAGTTATATTCATTTCAACTCTTTTGATGGTTTTATTGATGTCTTCTACAGAAGTTCAATTTTCATTCAATCGCCCAAGTATCAAATGTTCAAATAGCTTACTCATGGCACCGAGAAAATGAGTAAGAGTAGATTTGGAGGAAGAGGGGTCTTCCAATTTCTTATTTCCTTTTTAGAGTGAGAGTTGTCGGGAGCACTTCCAAGAATTTGGCTCAGATGTGCAGTCCATCCAAGGCATAGTTGAGTCCATCTTTGGACACTTACTCAACGATCCTTTTCAGTATTTGATCAGGGTCAGCAGTTTTCATTCGTTGGGGACTCCCGGACTTCATTTCCTGTATCACAGTGGAAAATATTTTGTTAATATTGGAGGAAGATATGTGTTTCTTCCTCAGTTCTCTTCATCGTGTATAGGCATGTGCGAAATTCTGTTCAATCTCTTCATTACACTTTCACTGCCCAGATATCCCAGTGGCACACATTTTTTTTCTTGTATCCTGTCTTGCATTCCTTGTGTATGCTTGTGCATTTCTCATATGTCTGTGATCTGTTTTGATCAACAGTAGACTAGTTGTTTTCGAATAGTCATTTCCTTTTCTGACATCTTTTGATCAGTTAGGCGAATGTGTTGCTTATTTTATTCAGAATTTGGTACAGATTTCCGTTCGTCTTTTTAATTCATACCTCACTGTAGTTACTTAGCCATGAAGTTATCATCTACGATTGCCTTCTCTCCGTTGAACCTTATTCATCATTGAATTGGGTAAAGTGTATTTCCTAGGTCATCCAAATCATTATTTTTCGTGGAAGAGTAACTGTATATCTTGCAAATAGAGGTTCTTATAATACAAGGTGTTCCACTCAGAAGAGCCACTCCGTATCTTATCTCATAGTGAGTGAGTGGAAAAATTTCCCGAAACATTTCATTTTGTAAGTTGCTCAATTGATAGTAAAATTTCAGACGTTGCTGAATCGAAAAAAACTCGAAAACTGTCAGTCTTTTTTTTCTTTTCAGAACTAATAATTTTTTTTGATGAAACCTGCTATATTCAATATGCCCAAAGCATTGTCGAAATAATCTCAACAAATAATACAAGTAAGTAAGGATAATAGCAATAAAACATATCAACAGCACAAAAAAATTTGAAAGTTCGAAATAGGGCACATGTTGGCAACGCCATAACTTGTCATCTTGTGACGTCATTCTCTTCTTAACGTGAACAACCTATATTTATTTTACTGTGTCGTGGTGTATACTGATCGATAGAGAATTTCATTGATGCTGAATGTCTTCCAAATTTAAATTTTTTGATTCTTTCCAGCTTATCACTGAAAAATATCATTGGGCGATGTTCTACAAATTTTTCTCTACGAAATTTTGTTTCGGAGATCATAGCCTCGAAGATGAGCTCGAAATGCTCGATCTACAGTAATCGAGGACGAGGATTTGATGACCCTGGTGACGACTGTAGCCGACATCAAAAATAACACAGTTCAAAAATAACTTTTCGAAATGTTCAAAGGTGCGAACTCGTTTTCTCCTTTTCATGAAGAAGGCTGTATGCATCTCCACTCACAAGCGATTTCGGTAAAATTGGTAACACGTGTGAATCATTGTATTCGTGCCACGTGCCAGTATAAGGATGTCTGCAGAATGCTGTATAATGTCCGCTCTAGCTAGACCCACTGTGCATATAGATAATAACGACTAGGAGTCACATCTAGACGAAATTCGATGGCAATATCCAACTTGCCTCTAAATCTTTCTGTAGGAGAAAATCTTTCAGAATGAATGACTAAAATACGGGGAAACTTATGGATATATACAGACTTTGTGAATTTTTTTCTTCCCTGGCAACTTGAACACGTCGGTTTTTCATGTCAATCCAAAGTTTCCTCCCTTGTCAAGAAATCCAAGCTTTGTGATAAACTCACTTGGCCAGTTCTTTGTGGTATGGGGAGTGACAAATCCTAGAAAGGATCGAAGGATTCAGATGAGTGTCCACAATGTGTGCACTTCATCGTGGATTTTAATCGACAAACAAAATCATCCACAATCTTAAAGTTATATGTACTCAAATAAATTAGCGAAGACTCCTGTGATTTTCAGCTATCGCACAATTTTTCGTTAATCTCCGTTTAGGTCGGTTTAGGTTTCTCAATGATTCTATTAACGTCATCATGTAAACCTTCGAAAAAATAACGAAGGAACTCCTGGGCGTCTTGATGTCCATGACCCATGAATCGAGGGGCAAAACTCTGAATCTGACTTTTTAAGGAGACTGTGTTCACCGCTCTATCAGATGAATATTCTGACCACAATTGCTTGATAATTTCTGCGAAAGCTTTGATTAAAGCACCCTCTGTACTAGAAATATTAGTAATGATATCTTTCATGTACTCATCCTTTTTCAAATATTCCAGTAACCATCTCGTATTTGATAAACATTGGATTACACTGTTCATGAAACAGGTGTTGCCAATATTTTTCAATCCATCAAGCCCAAGGGTTTTGACCGAGGAATGTATCACTGATCTAATTCTGTTGTGGCTGTTGGTGATACGTTCGCCACCGCTGTTCTTTCCAGTAATCACGGATGCGATAATTCTTCCCATCATTGGACCCACGGAATGAGGAATTTGAAGTTGAATTGTTTGAAACTGAATCAGATATTTTCATGGTGGTTTTCTCTGCATCTTCTGAGACAATTGGGAAATGAGCAATCTGCTTATTCCATTTTGCGATGTTCATAGGAAATTTTGATTTGTGGATTCGGGAATATTTCATAAATATTCGCCGATATATAATGGATTATAGTAGACTCATTAAAACGGACAAAACTTTTAAAACAACCTTATAGTATAACCCGCTATATCTTAGGTCCTTGGTCCCCTTGGTGCTATACTATCAGGATCTATACCAAGGAGTTGCTATATGCTTTTTCTCAGGCTGATATATGCCTCACTGCTTGCATAGCCCAGAAGTGTATCTTACTTCAAGCTAATTTATACTCACCTATAGACATCATAAACACCTCTTCTTCTTGGGGTCTGGTCAACATACTTTCAGTATGTATTGTCGAAATACTTTTTTGTTCTTTGTGTTGACAAACCTGACTAGTTTATAATGATCTCCATACACTGGTCTCTTAGCTACTGATACTTGACAAATAGTGTCAAGCAGTTCTTCTGCTTGCATACTGATGACGAAAGACTTATTTGTCTCGAGACTTTTTCTCCAAAGTCAAACTTGCTCCGAAGATAATACAAGCCATTGAAAGTACAAGATTTATCGCTACTTTTGTTGCTTTATTGTAAAAATGTCTGTCCAGAGACTCATATGTTTGGAATTAATGCGCAGTCTATTTAGTCTTCTCTAAATCTTCTACTTTCTTCAACACATAAATTTACATCTTACAACAATTATCAGATCAAATCGAAACCATCTCGACGATTATATAATTTAATAGGAATCATGGCGAACTTCCTAATTCAATTGTTCTTTTCGAAAAATAAACTATAAAGAGTAAGAGGCCTTATGTCACGGATTTGGTAATGAAAGTGGTTGGCACGCAGTCTCTTTTTCATCCAAATTGATTATTTGAAGTGATTTATAGCAGAGTAACCAATTCGGCGGCATGCAATTTCCTGTTATGAGTTGAAGTTTCCGATTTACGTAAAGTAAATAAAGCCGCTTTCTTTCACTCTGTGAGAACTGACTTAGGTATATCAAGACCAAATATTTCGTGGCGAAAATAGACAGTGTAGTGGATGAGGTGGCTCTGTATTCACTGAGTGAACACTTTTTGAAGTGGAATGTGTGTTCACCAAATGGTCAAGACTTGACATGAGCGATAGTTCAAATAACTGAAACTGAAAAATTGATAAATCGTTATATATCGGAACAAATGTAAATTTTTGGGTGATTTTTCTTTGAAAAGTCGTACATTGGGTGATTTAGCATTTGTTATGGATAAACAAAAGTTAAACGGGCTTGGTTTTTCAGATTCAATGGATTGACAATTGGTATTTTTTTCAGTTTATCTTCGATATCATGATATCATGGAAAGTGTCTATTTCCATCCACTTATAGTTTAGAAAATGGACGGGGCGTTTCATTAATTATTTCTATAAATGATGAGATTGAACTTGACATAGAATACATCAGTTTGTTTCTTAAATTATGGATGAAATTGAATAAAACAGGGATATATTTCATACAAAACATAAAGTTGGGATGGTGAAGCACCCATTTCATAGTGTTCCATCTCGAAATATTATTCGGGAAGGTACTGATGAAGTGACGAGACATGTTTATCATTCCGAAGCTTCGAAGTCCACCACTATGAATGATAGTGCTTCATGTAAATGAAAGTTCAAATCGTAACTCATTCATATATTATAGTGTGTTCCTATGAATGATATCTGATTCAATTTCATAGGGAATGTTTTTGAGTATGGACTGAATGAGAAGAACTGATTTTCGTATAATTTGAAGTTCACATGGAAGTATTTGTTTTTCATGAAGTCTAATGTTCATGTGAAAGTATCTGTTTCCGAATGGGATTTCTTCCAATTTGTATCTGAAAGTTACATCAAAGTGCATGATTTACACATCTTTGTAACGAGTTCATTTTGAACTTCATAGCTTCCTTTCTTCCTTTGGGAATTTTCTACTGCTTTTTGTATAGAGATGGAGAAGTGGAAGCCAAAAAGCTTTTTTCTCATAATAAAGTTCTTCACCCAATATAGGTTCATTGTTTAATGGAAGTACCTTCACATTTTATTTATTTATTTATTTCATACACTATTCTACAGGATGAACCCAATTACAGAATAGGGAGTAACAGTGGCATTTACAAATATGTACTT
>WOGO01004485.1:0-13235 GCA_015342085.1 Leptinotarsa defecta | reverse complement strand
TACTTATGTTGCACCCTGTATAGGGTGCTCCGTAAAACCGGTCAAGTTTCATTCATTTTCAAACAGACATAATTCAACTCCTTCAACAATTAATAAAACTGGGTATAATTGGTAATATATATGTTTTTCTTATAATTATACCTGTGATAAAAATGTAGTGAAATGTTAAAACATTTCATACAAATGAAAAAATACAGGGTGTTCCATTTGAAAAAGTTGAATTATGTCTGTTTGAAAATGAATGAAACTTGACCAGTTTCACCGAGCACCTTATTTATTGTTTCCAAAAGTTAAGATTTCCAAAATTATCATAGTGATGTTGACTATTTCTAAAAAAATCCACTTGATTGCTCCAGACATGCGGGTGGTGAATTAAAAAAAATATTGTCTGAAAAATAGGTATTTCTGAAATAACTTGGCAATACCGCAATGGAAATTCAGAAACAAATATTTCTTAGAGAGCTAAAAAAATATGAAATCGAATGACATATTCATATACTGGGTATTTTTCCTGACAGCAATGGACCCAGGGAATCTTGTTGACTCACCCTGTATACTGATCGATGGATATTTTTGTACTATACACATTGATGCTGTTCATTTGTTTTTCAAATTTTAATAGTTTACCAGTTTTCAGCCTATAACTATATGATGTCGTTAAGCGATTTTCAGACAATTTCCCTACCAATTCAAATTGAACCAAAGCGCTACCGAAACAGCCCTCAAAATTAACCAGGCATTTGACAATGATAGGATTAATGAACGGTACTGTTCGACATTAGTTTGTGATATTTCGTTCCGGAGAGTATTGCCTCGAAGACGAGTCCTTTTATGGTCGACCTACAGTAATTCAGGACGAAGATTTGAGGACCCTGGTGGAGACTGGGCGTCAGTTCCCATGTGGTTTTTGATGGTTTGAAACGTATTGGAAAGCTCAAAAAGTTCCCAATCCATTGACCCGAAAAAATATTATCGGGGAACTGTCGCACACTGAAATGAGGAGGAGCACCATTTCAACTCGTATTTATTATACAATTTATTGTATGATTTTCACTATAAAGGGTTTTACAAAAACCGCGACACGTGTTTCGCTATACAATAGCTTCCTCGAGCATGAACTGAACGTTCAGTTTATGCTTGAGGAAGCTATTTTATAGCGAAACACGTGTCGCGGTTTTTGTAAAACCCTTTATAGTGAAAATCATACAATTAGTTCTATTAATTAGTTTTTCCATCACTTTCCCTTTTACGCAAGTGAAGAAGATTTTTAAATTATCTTCATGTATTTTATGTTTCGAATTTTGAAGATGTTCTGACATTAAGGGTGTTTTATCCGACACGACATGTTCATAGAACCTTATATCAAAATGTCTACCAGTTTGGCCTGTATATATGGCGGGGCATTCACCACATTCTAGTCGATATATACCAGATCTCTTTCCTTTGTCTAATTTAGGTTTGCCATTCTTAAATTTCCGTTGGATGTGTAGAATGTTTGTAGATTGAATTTTGAAAGATAATTTTTAATATTCTTGGAGATTCTACCTGCATAATTGACACTAACATATTTGTGTTCTGGTCTTGTGGACATTGAGTATAGTTCTTCCATTTCTGATTTTTGTTGATATTTGATGATCCATAGTATGTGAATAAAGCTCGTTCCATGAAATATGTAATCGACAAGATGGCACAAAATAAAAATATTATTATTATGCGTCTACCCCCTCATCAGTATGAACTTAATCCATTTGATCTCATTTAGGCTCAAGAGGATACACGACATCCAAAATAAAATATGTCAGAATACTCTTTAAAGGGTGTTTGAAAAATGTTATTCCAAAAGATGGCGATAATGTATTGAACATATTATTTCTTTTTCATATTTTTTTTAAATTTTTGTTTCTTCCATAGATTTCAAATCTAACACCTACTTATGGAAGTGCGAACCGTAACATTCACCAAGTAATATTCTCAACTATATTCTTCTAATACTTTTAGGCACAAATTATCTTTTCACAAAGGTACCTTATACCTACCGTCTTTATACCTACAAGCTCGGTTGAATTGGACAAAAGTTTTCTATTTTAGTGAACTAGAATAATGTAACCTAACCTAGAATTGTCGAATTTCGTTGTTTGGCTATACCGCGTCCATTTCGAATGATATAAAAAAAAGATAGGGAAACTTCATAACTGTTTCATATTCGTTATCTGATATTAACCAATACGACGTTTCGTTCATTACGTGTATTACAATACATGCCAATTTCAGTATCGCCACATCTTGACGTTACTGTACATCTCTTACTTGAGGGTTTTTCAAATGAACCATGATTACGTAAGCTCCTCTCAATGCGTTGAAAATATCTTTTAGAAGGCTGACGTCTCTCAGGGTACAATTCCCCATAGAAAGCTAGAGATCCACTAGCCTTTCTCAAACATCTCGCTCGTACGAAAAGCATATGAACTTTCTCATTATTAGAAAAATTCATGGTTTTCCCCTTACAAATTAACACTGTTGTACTAATGTACGGGGTCTGATAAATTTACTATTTAATACCATATAAAACCACCCACATAAAAATTACGCCGCCCATGCCATACAAGGAAACTACCGACGTTCGGTAACTATTTAGTTTTAATGCCATTCGAATTGACTTCGTATACACTATAAACAAATCAATTTATTTCATCACTCTCATAAATTTATTCTGTCATATTTTTATTTGCTAGAAAACCTCCGAAAACCAAATTTATGTTTCATAAAAATTAGCTTTTGAAAAGTTTTTCCATCGAAAGATGTGTCGAGTTGATGTATCTTTGAGTTCTAAGATATTGGTTTCTGCCTTTTTGAGGCTACACAAATATTGATGTTTTTTCGGAAACACATATATGGTGATACATAGCTTAATTTGTTATTACAGTGGCTACAAAAATCGATAAGAAACAAGAGGTCCGTATTCAAAAAAATAAAGTTGATGATGTAGTCTAATGAACGAAACGCCGTATTGCGAATTGGTTTATATCAGATTATAACAAATATGAAACAGTATTGAAAGTTCCTATGCCTTTTTGTATATCAATCAAAATAGAGGCGGTAGCGCCAAAAAACGAAGTTCAACCAATTCAGTTTTTGGCGAATATGTCAAAAACAACTACTGATATTCTTGATCTGAAAAGAGATTACTCTGGTTTCCCAAAATAGTAGGATCAGCTAAAAAACGGCCTGAATAGGGTCAAAAATAAACTTTTCATCACATTTGTAGATATTATTGAAAAGCAAACATTTTTTATGGCTCATGAATAGACTGACCCGTTACTTAATGACAATTAATAGAACTATCCATGATAATGATTAAAAAATTTTCACAAACAACTTTTTATCTACTTCTAGACGCTAACACCGTAGCTTATACTGAAAAAGCTACGGTGTTAACAAATAAAAATGTTTGTGAATATTGTTTAATTATTATCATAGCTCTACTTTAAAAAAAAAGAACTATAATAAAGAATTTCCGGAATTAAGAAGGTTCATTTAGATTTTGTATCTTTTGCGCCTGAAATTTTGCATATGGTCTGAATATTGCATGTACCTACTTAAGCTTTCTATAACTTTTTTGTTTCAATATCTTGAGAAATGAAAAGCTTTCGCAGCCGATCTCCAATGACTCGTAGATTGATTCAGGATGTATAAACCTCTGAAGAAGCTAGCCTCGCGCTAGCGAAACGTCAGGATGAAATTCCAAAAATCGACACTGTTCTTGAGAAAAATACTGACACTGATCATGAGAAATACTCAACCTCCTTTGTTTTTTTTAATATTTTTATTATTTTTTAACAAAAACTGATGACGAAAAAAGCGCAAAACCTTTTTTGAAAAGATTTTTTAATTAATTAATATAATAATGTAATTTTTATAACACGAAAAACTATTCTATTCTACAATCTAAAAATAGTTTTCGTGATAATGGTGAAAAAAATATTATCTGACTTTTCAGGATTAGTTCTTCACGATAAAATGAGACTCGTAAAATTTCAAGTCCGGTGCAATTATATATCTCTAAAAAAGAATAGTCCTAAACTGTCTAGTTTCGCCCATAAAAGTGTTGGTACTCGCAAGAATTACCCTTTGTTAAATTTAAAATTCTCTTTACCTGCATGATGTTTCATACAATAAAATAGAAAACTGAGAGGGACCCGCTAATTCTTACCTAGGTATAAAGCTACTTCTTGACTCTCAAGGCTATCCTCAAATATCCGATTCCTGAGCTTGGGCAAGTCACTAGAGTTCCTAATAGAATTACTAATCATGTCGTAGTCTATTTTATCACAGGTTTCTTCATTTGTATTAACAAGCGCGTCGATTGCGCAATTAGATTTATTATGGTTAACATACACCTTGGAAACCGATGTTATCAAAACTTTATCGCCTACATTTCGCCTTGGTACTGTGGAGAGTCTGGTAGATTTCTGAGAGAAAGAACCTCCTGAGGCCGAACTGTTCCTGGAATGAGAATGTTCGAGGTTCATTTTCATTTAGTTTTCATATGTTGATAGGACTGGTGATTCCCGGGTAGTTTGAACAAATCGCGCCAGTTATTAAATACATTTGTCTTTTTTCACTAAGGTCGTTCCTTGAGTTTCTTGTTTACCTTCCGCGAAAAACATTGTTGCAATTCACGTCACTTGATTAAAACTTTCACTTGTTACTCATGCTGGAATGTTTTAATATCACTTCGTTTCATCTGCTCACTAGGATATTAAATTTGACAATATAGCTACATCGGATCGTAAAACTCTTATCTTTTCATTGTTATTATATCAATTAAATATTAAGAGAAACGCGCGTCAAATGATGCATCGCACCGAAACCCGAGAGAGGAAACTGAAATTGAAAATTGTAAATGTTATTATGCTCATCTATTCTTTGTCCCGTGCAGTGGTACTACCTTAACATTTTGAAGGCGATTTTACGAGGCTGTACGAATTGACACGATTGTTAATAACTTGTTTACAAGAAGTACCGAGCGGATCTTGCAAAAACGACGGATAACTGAAGTGAAGTTCTTGGAATTAATCAAATCATATCTCATTTTTCAAATGATAATGACCGTAGGGACACCCGATTGAATGTGCAGACCGTGGCGTGCTTCATTAAATTCTTAAAATTATTAATTTGTACTAACTACCATAAAAATATAAATGAGAGAGACTGAGCAGAGGCATCACATAGAAAATTCATGTAATCATGAAATGTTCTGACATCGACTAAGATCAAGAAACAAAACCTGAAATATCATAGATGAAAAACATCTATATGACAATAAAATCACAAGCAGAATTAACAAAAGTTACTTACCTGTATTGATGACTCCTTCACAAATAACACTTATTATGAATACTTATTAATTAGTGAAGGTATCTAGACTTCTAAATGGAGGTTGGACTCTAATTCATCTCATGCCTGTATGGATGATGCTTTCAACTTATTTTGAAAATTGTGTATTGATGAAAATCCATATCGATATTATGTGATGGTATATTCTCATATCAATTTTAATGTTATGATTTGGGATAGAGCAAAAGATCTTAGGAGAGATTTTATTGCCCAGCAAAGGGAAATAATGAATTAAATGAATGTATTAGTTTCAAACGGTTTGTCCTTTTTAATATCTTGTGTTTTTGTAGCTCCCTATCTCAATAAATATTTTTTATTCCACTGTGTCATGGTTCTCATGGTATAACTAGTAGAAATTAGAAAACAGTGTTTTCATTCATTTCATTAAAATGACAGAACTCCTTGTTTTTGGTAATTGCAAAGTCATCATTGAAAGTCTCAAAGACAATTCAGTAAGTGAAAATGTTATTCAATGAGACAAAATATCCTCATGGGATATTTTGCGTATCATTATCATCATCAGTGTGCTACAGATGTCAATGAAATTGTACGTTCGCTCGAATTATTTTTGCGGCGACCGAATTTCAAATCACACATTAATTACAGATATCTAGCAATTAATGATCACTGCACAAGATGGGCTTCTAATTCATTCAGAAAAACCTACACTATTATACCAGTTCACCCATAGATCATGTAAAAAGAGTCTGCGATAAAAGTTGTACTTATACAGATTCGAGAATAAAACTGCTCGGGGTTCAAAAACAGAAACACCTTTAATGAAAAATGAGAATGGAAATCTTGATCTGGCCTAAATAAGTAACAATATCGTGGATATTTATGAAAATTACAACGACAGTGATATTTTTTTCAAAATACCTTGTAACAGTTAATATTCAGGGTTATCCACAACAATTTGAGCTCGATTGAAGATTAGTTTATATACTTCCAACTGGTTAGTGCTATCAAAAACTCAATATTAAGTTACCTCTTAAAAAATATAATCTAATCTAATCACGACCGCACATAATGCTAAAAAGTTGAAACTCAAAATAATTGAACAATAATAACAAATATTCGAAATGTTTCACACTTCTGTCATTTGAACCATTAAAATCCTACTTACATGTGAAAATGGATTATGATAATTGAAAATCCAGCCAATATCAATATACCTGTATCGTATATCTTTTCTTTTGAAATCAAGGCAGCACCTAGTGGATCATCGAGAGAAGAATGTCGGATTAGGCTTGACAATAAATAACTCGCATTTCCTGTGTTTTGCACTGCGATACTGTTGAACGGTCTACACAAACAACTGTTGAATTTAGAACGAGTCTGTTTCATGCCTATTTTTGAGACAGTATGTAGACTTCGGCTATATCACTTCGACTAGTAATGCCTTAAATATTATATAATTTTTATATACTTCTTGATACATCATCATTTTGTCAAACCTTCATTCTGTTGCTGGTAATCTGTTGTCGTTTTTTGGTGAGATCAGGGATTCCTGTCTTCAATACGTGGACTGTTCAAAAAATGTTTTCATGTCGGTACATTCGTCTGTGTAAAAGCCCAATGGAAAAAATTCATTATTTCGGTTAATGTACATATTAAAAAAACCCGAAACACGTCAAATGTAAATTATAATTTGGCATTCTTCAACCCCCTTCGAATGACAAGTACAACCCTCAATTTTTTAAATGGGAAGTATAAGTTTGTGATATATCGTTCGAAAGGTCTTTCCGTTCTCTATTCAAAAATGTTATCGCTTTCAAGTTTATTGCAAAAAAATACACTCAAAAACTAAAATGATGTGCAATCTCCTAACCTCAAATAAAACTGTTTTTAAACATTATTTAACATACGTGACCGACATAATCGCAAGCGTTATTCGTTCTTTCAAGTCATCATATCTGAAGGTTTAGTTTTGTACACATTGCTCTTTACATATCCCCGTAAAAAATCTAATGATGAAAGATCAGGTGATCGCGCTGACCATTCAATCGATCCTCGCCTCACTATCCACCGATTGGAAAATGTTGTATCGAGGTATTGCCGGACATTAACTGTGGAATGTGGAAGTGCTCCATCCTGCTGAAACCATATCGTATTCACTGGAACGTGAGGTTTCCTGGATCAGGATATAAATTTGCTAATCTTGGAATGACATCATTTCGAAGTAGTGCCAAATAATTATCGCCATTCAAATTGCCCTCAATGAAAAATTAATTAATGATATGGTTTCCTACAATCCCTGACCAAACCTTAACCTTTTGAGCTGCTTTTTTTATCTGCCCCACATGACCATGCTCGCGAAACTGCTTCTGTACTTTGCTTATTGTTCCTTGAGATATGGGCGGTAAATTAGGAAATTTCTCATGAAATAGGCGAGCTACGTCCTGTTGTGTTCGGGTTTTATATCCGTAACGAATCATTTATTAAACTGTTATTATATGCATTTCCTTTAATCTGAACATTTGTCAGACTTGAAGTTAACGAGCATTAAACGGACTTTAAACGACGCTCGCCCTGGACGCACCAGCACATCAGCAACCGATTAATATGTAGAGAAAGTGAAGAAAATTGTTATGAAGAATCGTTGAATCACTATTTAAGGAGTTTCTGAGAATGTCGGCATATCGGTTGACTCGTGTCATGCAATTGTTTCGGTTGGCTCATGCCATGTAATTGTTTCGGAAATTTTGGGCATGAAGCATGTGGCAGCGAAGGTCTTTCCAAAATTACTGAATTTTGACCATGAAACCGTCGCAAGAGCATTGCTCAGGAATTATTGAATAACGTCAACGGCGATCCAGATTTGCTCAAAAGGTTATTACTGGTAAGTGGTAAGGAATCATGGGTATATGGTTATGACATCGTAACCTGAGACCAATCGTCCCAATTTAAGAGTCCAGGAGAACCAAGCATCCACGCCAAGTTCGATGAAATGTAGGTTTTTCTCATTGTTCTTACCACATGGTCGTACGGTCATACGTACGGCGTATTATCTTGAAGTTACGCGCCGCTTGCGGGAAACAATACAAAGAAAACGGCTGGTATTGTGGAAACAAAAATTCATGATTTTTGCATCACGATAATGCTTTTGTTCACTCATCATTGCTTGCTCGTATTTTTCTAGCCAAAAACATAACTGTAATCATGCCTCAGCCACCAGATTTGGCCGCATGCGACTTTTTTCTGTTCCCAAGATTGAAGAAACCAATGAAACGACGGCGTTTTGCAACAATTGAGGAGATAAAAACTGAATCGCTATGCCGCTATGCAAATATGATCATGATACTTTCAACAGAGCAATGAAATTATGTTATCGTTATCTAATATGACTCACGGTATGTTGATATATCAAATTAGTATTATTAGGATATTCAAATTGCAACATAAGTTTGAAGACATTGATATCTCAAATTTTCCACACAATTCAATTCAACACTGAAAAAATAATGTTAATAATTCAAATATAGTGTCACTCATAAAGTCCAAAACACATGGAGGTTTTTTTATTGATAGATTAATTCATAATTTGATTCTGTAGTATTTTTTTCTTGAGTAATGAGTGAAAACAGCCCCTTTCCTCTTATCATGTGCTTACTAAACCTGTCAAATTCAATATTTTTTTTAAATCAGGTTTTTCTTGAGTTTTGAAAAATACAAAAAAAATATTTCCGTAATTTCCAATTTCATATCTTTTCTAAAATTCACTTTCACTTCAACTTCTTTCATATTTTGCGAATCTTTCGCTCTAACGATTAATGCAATATCTCGGGAAGAAACTAGTACAGTTAATTTGAAATTTAGAACCTCCGGAGTAAAATGAATCTATTGAAAACACTTTTCTCACACCAGAACAAAATAATTTATGTCTCTCGATGTATATTTCGCTTACAAAGTGAGCATCATCTGGAGATGACTAAGACCAGGTAACATATCTGACGAAACTTTACCTACATATTGAGGGACGATGACATCCCAGTGATAGTACCTAATGTTCATTTGCTATTTATCTGATATCCTAATCTTCACCTGTATTCTACATGTTATTGTGTGTTGCGCGTATTCCTGTTGCGTATTCTTTCCCCAGGTTGAAACCTTCATCACATAGTAGCCCACTCTTAGAACTTGCAGTTCCGTCGAGTGTTCCGATCGAATCCAAACTGTTCGACAAGTAGGATATTCAATTCTTCAGTCTGGATTTCGAGTATTCTCAGGATGACGCGCTACGCTACCTTGCTCATCAGCTGATGAATACGATGGCGTTTCCCAACAATCATAGGACGATAGCCCTATGATTGTTGGGAAACATGAGGTTCTAAATGGGTTCAATAGCATGATGACCGTGGTCTCTTTCAAGGAATACGGGAAGTGTAGCAGTCAAAGAAGTATGTCGTTGATAATGCTCGCCATCGCTGATTTTTCCTAGGGTTTTCAGTGCCTGGTTTGAGATTTGGTCCGGAGCTAGGACTTGCCTAGTAGCGAGACCTCTTATGATGCTTCTGAGTTCTTCCAAAGATTTGGGGTTTAGGATGTATCCCTCCGGTGTCATCTCATTCTGTGTACCGTCTGTTTGACCTGTTACTCAATATTTTCCACCTCATTGCTAAAGGCAACATCATTCTCTCAAAATTGTCTTTCGAAGGAGTTGGCAAATGCTTCAGCGTCCTCTTGCTCGATGTAGACTATTCTCCGTTTATTAGAGGGGAAGGTTTTCAGGTCCCTTCCTCAGAACCTTCTGCATTTTCCATGCAGATTGGTTTTTTGGTGTACAGTTCCGCGAGACGAACGGTCTTTTGTCAATTACGGAGAGTTTGTAATTCTTAGCGCATGAGTCTAATGGTTCTATGCCTACACCTTTATTTCATTGGCGCAAGTGTCCTCTGGACTATTCTCTTAAAGCGTTTTAAGAGCTCCGTTACCTCTGGTGAGATATGTTCCTGTTTTCTATATTTCCTATCCCGATTATCTTTTTCCATCCATCTGCGAAATGGCGATGTTTTGCACTATGACGATATCAAGTATGTCCGATGTGTAGATATCTGCTCTGGAGTAGTGCAATGGGACCTCTGAAGAAACGAAAGCTGTGTCTTCAATGTCTTCTAGGATCGTTGTTAGTAGTGGTCTATGAAAATTTCTGCCATGTCGGCTTTCTGTATGCTTCTCTACGGAAGTAGGTACGGCAAGGCAATCCCGAGCTGTTCTCTACGCCTTACCTTGACTCAAAGGACGACGCTGTCGATCCTGTAGATGTTGAATCCTGGTATGTGTAGATTCTACAAGGTTCTCAGCCTGAATTATTAGATTGCCATAATTTTGATAGGAATATATGACACCAGCTCCATTAGCTCGTCTTTTTAATATCGTTAACATTTCAAGATCCTATCTCAAGACTATTCGGAAACCAATGTGCTGTCCTAAACGTTTTCTAAGTTCTTATAGTAGGGTTGACAACAATGTGTGGGCCATTGTCTTCTATTCGTCTATTGACTTCTTTAGAATTTCCTTGAGGTCCAGTTCTCCAAAGGCTTGTATCTTGGGTTCGTTTTTCTTGGGAGCCACGTTCCTTGGTTTTGGTGTCAGTTTTTCCTCCACTCTTGACTGAGTGTTTTTGGCAGGGAACGCCAGTTTGCTTTAGGAAAGAATTTGCATCTCCTGTAGTTGGTAGGGTGTACTTGCTTGCTTGTCACTTTTGCCTTGCCGCAAGTGCGTAACTCATCGTTTTCACCACACTTCACGTAACGACTCTTACACGGTGGCATTTTTGTGAGTGCAAAACCGTTCACACCTGTGGCAGTACGACATGACTTCTCTGCACTGCTGCTGCAGATCATTCCTCACAATAAGTTTTACACATGTTAGGTATATGTGTGATTGATGACTTATTTATTTTGTGGTAATTCATGATCACATTAATGAAATAAATAAAAACTTACCACTAGTTGATTTTATTTACACGACCGGTTTCGGTGCTATTCCATCTGTCAATTTTTTCAATATGTCCCAAATCAAGCCAAACAGAGATACCCAAAAGGTAAAATGTGTTCTTGAACACACAGGTTATTCTAGAAAGAACTATTGATTAAACACAGGTAGTTCTGAAGAGAATTCATGATGAAAACTGGGGTTAATAGTTCCGAGTGGAACTTATTTTGAATTCTATGATTGCATACGGCTTCACACTTTTACCGCTCACTTTCAGGCTATGACACTCAAATGTTTTGGGTCAATTCACAACTTTATGATGGACTATTATATCGACCACGAAGGCCTTTTTCTGGTGCTTTATCAGCAGGGCAGGTTTAAGATTATTGCCACAAGAGTTCGTCACATGTTTTGAGTCAATCCACATCTTTATGATAGACTGTTATATCGAGCACGGAGTTCATTTTCTGGTGCTTAATCCGCAGCGCAGGTTCAAGATTCTCGCTATAAGAATTACCGTACCTTGCTTGGCACGATGAGGTCGCCAATATCATCGTGCCGCCTAATGATTTCTTGGTTTAGTGTACAAGAATTTATACTATCCCATAAGGTACCCCAGTGACTACAACTAGAACTCAGCCTCACTTATGGTCACCCTATTTGCAAATACATAATTCAGCATTCAGGGTAGTAATCACAAACTCTCTCTTATGTTCTTTTTGAACATATTTTTTGAAAGTATCACTATTTATTGACTAGTCCACCAGCCAAAATTTGTATTGCAGGGTCAGAGTCGTTTGCGAACTTTAGTCCTGACATTCAATTTTGCTATGTCGCTGCTACATTCTTGGAAAAAATAACATTAGTATTTTATACAACCACTAATTTTTCAACTGAATTGTTCTCCTTGTAGATGTATCTCTATCAACATGTTGATCTTTCAGAGTTTTGTTTTACTTTTTTTCTCTTTCTCTGCATCGTTTCACATTCCTCTTTCAACAATTGGTTGACTTGTTCTACAAATATTTTGGTTTTCGATTCACTCAGCACCAAATAGGTGTAAGATATTTCATTATCGATTTTTATAATTGTTCATTTGATATTTCGAGACAAAGGATGATTATTAACAATAACCCTTGCGCTGAGACCTATAAGAAGCCTATTTGGGCGCTAAGAACGGCGGTGATTTGGTCAGATGCTTTGCAATACGTCAGGTATTGCAAGGTATCTTAAGGCGACCAAATTTTCCGATGAAGAAAGATTTTTTCAGAAATAGTGATAATGCAAGTACAAATAAAAATATCACTGAATATAGAGTTCATAGCCTTTATTCAATTTTCACCCACATAGCTTATAATAAAATAAGTTGATCAATATAACTCTCTATTCTATAATTAGTTTGGCCGATTTACCTAAAATTAAATAACATAATTATTTGAAAATAACATGGAGAGCAATTCATTATATATGTTAAGTAAGTGCGGATTAACAAATGGACAGCTCAATATTGAGGTGATTTTTACATTCGAGTTATTCTTGTCACTTTTATTTTGGTAAGAAATATTTTTCTAAAAGGTGCTCTTTGTTTCGCCATCTAATGAAAAAATAATACAATTTAAAATTTGGCATCTAATGGTGATTATTTGATCTTAATTACAATACTCGCAACAGTACTGAACTAAAACTATTAAGTATCAATGATATTTATTTACTGTTATGAAGAATATTTCTATAACCCTACAGCTCTTTTTCATGATTAACAAATAATACAATAAAATTACTCTTTATTTCATCAGTTCGGACTTCCATTGTCTAATATAATATAAACTGATTAGAAATCCCTGAAAAAAAAAAATAAAAAGGTTAACCGAAAATAACAATTTTATTAAACAAAAAAACTG
>WOGO01004484.1:0-13237 GCA_015342085.1 Leptinotarsa defecta | reverse complement strand
TATATATATACAAAATTTGAAACACGTTTGTTTAGAGTTTGTTTTACTCAATGTCCAGTGAAACCGTGAACACAGTAAAATTTATGAAGCCTGATTTCAACAGCCCCACCAAAGTTAATAATATGTTTTCAACTCATCATCAATTATTATGAATATGTTTTCAAAGAGATGATCTTACCTGATATTTTTAGCCAAGTCCTGATTATTCAAAGGCCAAACGTGCAAAAGCGACTTTCCTTGTTCAGCAGTCAAAATATAATCTTGTCCTAATATACCCAAACACTTTGTATGTACTACACCTCCATTTCTGTAATATCTCTGAACATTCATGGTTTTGTAATCCCACAAACAAATGGAAAATTGTTGGAATGCTTCTGAGGAAGTTAACAAATACTCATTGGAAGTCATGTTATTCTATTTATTTATGTTATCTTTCTTTGGTCAAATATATTCAATTTATTTTTGTTGTGAATGCAAATGCAGATATGTGAAACGAGAACATAACCTTAACCTACAATCTACAACCTAACCTGCAACTTCCTTATTTCTTCTTCTCGGCCCGTGACTCTGAGGAATTTACTCATCTGTGACCAAGACCACGCAGTATTATACGAATAGAATAGTAAATTGAGTCTGAACGTTAACATTTTTTAGTTTTTTTTATTTTTTTGGTTAAGATAGATACAATAGTCAGAACTATTTTATTTGCAAAGTTAAATGAACCCTAGAAATAAAAAATAACCCAAAGACGGCGTACCTCTGCCATTAGAGGACTCTCAATTTTCAGAAGAAACCCAAGACATGCTTTGGTCGGTAATCAAAGAGTTTCCTGACGTTTTCGAGAAAATGTTTCGCCAACCCTAGACTAAGGCCGTGGTGCATGAAATTCGTGTTAGAGAAGAGCGACCCTTCCGGCAATCTAGATATGAAAAAAAAAATTCGAGGCTTGAAAAGCAGTCGTCCATGATGAAATATCTAAACTGCTTGAAGCGGGTGTAATCGCTTGCAATACTTCACCCTACTGTTCGCCTGTAGTTTTCGTTCCTAAAAAATTAGGAAAACTATGGTTCTGTGTGGATTACCTACAAATAAACAATTTGATTATCACTGAAGCGACTTATTTGCCACTTATTCACGATACAGTCCGAGAAATTGGCAGATCTCAGGAACGATTTTTGGCAGACCCCATTCGATAAAGAATGCAGGAAAGTTCATAGCGTTTTCCATTAATAAAACCAAAGGACATCCTCGAAATCGACATAAAAATATACTGAATTTGCACTGGTTTTACAAAAGGAAAGTGCTACTACCCTTTCTGTAAGAATTCCGAATTCCACCAGGCGTCGCGGTCTTCCTTGTTTTGACAGTTTAGAGATTTGTTTTGAATTGTTTTATCATTATCTCTTATTTTGGTTTATGTGATAATTTTGGAATTGGTTCCTTTCCATGTTTTGAATCGCCACCAAAATATCTTGAAAATTATTGTGGCAATAACACTATGGCTACCGCAAAAATCGTCGAACTTGATGAAACTAATACATGCAAAATGTAAGTTTAGGATGGCATTTGATCTTCATTTAATGCAAAAATGTTTTTTTAGCTGTGATAATGCTTTGGCAAAATATTCATGTCCTAAGTGTAACCTTTTGTATTGCTCTTTGAATTGTTACCAGTCCAATTCTCACTTGGAATGCAGTGAAAGTTTTTATAAAGATAATATTCTAACTGAACTCTCTCTGGATAAAAACAATGTAGAATCTCAGAAAAAAATGCTGGAAATACTTGAAGGAACCCACCGAAATAACCAAATAGCATTTAGTGAGGATGGTGATTCTGAAGAAGATTATCCAAATCTTGATTTCAAAGATATTCCAAATCTTGATTCTGATGATGATGAAATATATTTAGACATTGGGGATAGATTGGCTGGTGTTGATCTTGATGATGCTGAACAAGTTTGGGTTAAATTAACTGAAGATGAAAAACAGGAATTTGTTTCTTTCTTAAAGTAATAATTGAATATTTAAGTATAATCATTAAGAGCTGTATAATATTATAATTCTACCATTTCAGAAAAAAATTTAAAAAATTAAAATTTACTATAGCAAAGATGTTATTTCAACAAAATATATTAAGGGATCACAAACCTACAAAGGCATTGGATTCTCACAGACAAACTATGATGTGCTGTTTTCTTGGGTTTCACGGGAAACTGATATTTCAAAGATTTGAAGGTTGTGTATACCAGTTAAATAGGCAATCAAAAGCAAAACTTCACTTTCATGGAAGCAGCGATTTAGATCATTGATGAAAAGGTTAAACTAGAGTGGTCCCAAGTGTGATCCTTGGGGAACACTCGATGTAACTGCAATGGTATGAAAATAGTAATGATTAACCCAAGCATTTTGCCTTTTTTCCTGTAATATAGCTCTTGAACCACTGCAATACTAGGCCATCAGCACCATATTAACAAATTTTATGAATCGATGAATGGAAAAATAAGTGTACATGGAGTCAACTTGTGAACCCTTTTCCATTGCATCAGACAAAAAGTCAACGTATGTAATCAGACCCAGTTCTGCTGACTTTTTGGATGTAAACCCAAATTTTGGGGTCCCTTTAATTGGGGAGCAGTCGTAGGTAAGGAAGTCAGAAATGATGCTCTCAAAAACTTTAGGGATTACGCTAAGAATAAAAATGGGACAATAATTACTCACGTCAGTAGTTTCTTCAACTCACGGGAGTGCCAGCATGTAAATCTCTTCTAACAGATTTTTTGCGGAACAAAGCGATCAATGATGGAATAAAGAATGTCGTAAAATATAGAAACCATATCAGAAGGCCCTTTTCTGTGTAGTACACTATCCCAATCGATTGCTTTGAGAGACGAACATATTGCTCCATAGTCAGCGAGAAGGAAGTCAAAGTAATACTCTTCACCAGATGAATATTCATTTGCGATTTTGAGGGGCAAAGATGAGATCAAGGGTAACTCCTGTATCGTTGATTACTTCATTGTACTGGAAAAGATGAAGAAAGCACAGATGTTGGATATTGTTTCAATACAATTGATCTCAGATTGGGTAGCTGGAGGCAGAGACAAAGCAACAGAGCAGTAATCATCTACATCCCATAATGCTGAAGGGAGATTGAAAACACCAAATAGGGAAAGGGTTGCACTAGCATATTGCTCACTTATGGAGATTAGCTGATTAAAGTAAGATTGATATAAAGTAGGTAAAGATTTGGGTGGGAAATACAAACACAAAATAAACAGAATTTACTATTTTGCTCTAGTTGGTTTCTGATCCCTACTATATATTCAAAAAAGTACATACCAATCCCATTCTCATTTTTTCTCTATCTATAAATTTTATATATCCAACTAATTTGAAACAACTCACTTTCAGGTCGGAGGATGTTACAAAATTAATACCACCTTGGCAACCATGGTGGCTATATTACGCCGATACTAAAGTTGAAGATATGTCCCAGAAAGAGACTTATAAAAATAAATGTCCTGTAATTTGTGATATAAAAAGTTTTTCACAAATGAAGGTAACTAACGGAATTACAGTAGAATTTTTATATATGTATTGAATTTAAGCTATTGAAAAAATATCCATTCAAAAAAGTAGAAATCAACTAGGTACTAACTGAATTTATATTGCATTTGAATGCTTTAGCCCAAGATATTAAGATATATTTGCCAATCTCAAGATATTGCATATAGATTCTTCTCATACTTGATTGGTACAACAGATTTACCTAAGTCTTCAACATTGTCATTTCTTGAATTTCCTTTTTGTTTCAAGAGTTCTATGATTTGTGGAGAACTATATTACCTGTGATAATTTTATAAATGATTTTAATATCTTATCCTTATCCTCGATGCACTGCAACTCCACTGCAACTCGCGAGGGTTTATTGTGGCTCACATCTATTCAATTCTACTAAATAAATCCAGCTTCTTAATGAAACCAATAACTTCACTTGGTGAGTGATCTTTCAGATTAGGCACAGAGTACATGCTCTGCTACCAAAGCCTGAATTTCCTAGTGAAGAATAATCTGACAAACCATGATACATTTTCCTCAATCTAGTGAGGATCTGATTGGCGGTAAGTCTGCAATACCTTCATCAAGTAGGTAAGCAGCACAAATGTGTGGCTTGGAATGTAGATCTCCTGTAACACATTCCAAGAAGATGCCCTCTCCTAGTTACATTACCCCATTAGCCAGAAGATGCTCTCTCAATCCTCTCAGATAGCCTCAAGTCATTCAGGGCAGAATGTGCAGCTCTAGAATCGTACCTCATTGAGGTTGTTGGTTATTGTGCAAGATTCCCACCTTGATGCCCGCAGTTATCTTCCTATATTAAGGCATATTGTTTCTTCTCCTGGTTCTGCTGCTTTGGTGCAAGGCAGGTTCAATACTCATTTTGCTCTTGAGGAGGCGATAAGTCGTTTCCTGACTGCACCAACTAGCAACCTACGTTTGTTCAAGAGTTGGAGAACGGAGAAGCAAATTGCAGGAAGGAAAGATGGGGTCGTTAGATCAACTCCCATCTCCTATGTTAATTCAATTCGAAAGCTGAGAACTGTCTTAATCTTTTGTTACAAACAAGACGTTGGGGTTGTTTAGGCGACGTCCATCTGTAGACTCAGGTTCAGAATTTTGGTTAATTCATGGTCTATAGAGGTCTCACAAGTAGCTAGAGAAGGAAAGTCCATCACGGCAGCAGGCAGGACTCCGTAATAGACATAGCTTTTTACGACAAGAAGGCGTCTGGTATCTCAAAGATCCTTTTTTTCAGCTCAAACAATAGTTCAGCACCTGTTCGAAGTGTTTCCAAACATGTGCAAAATATCGGGTGTTATTTGCTGGCTTTCATTAGTGATGCGATTCATATTTTCGATCTGCGCTGAGTTGAAGGCTTTCTCTAACAAGTATAGGTATCTTCATTTAAATTTCCTAGTGAGAAAAATTGTCCAAATGTCTTCCTTAATGTCCAACATCAAGGTAGATCCTTGAGATTGGGTCAGACCAGTTACGAGAATTATGTTGATTGACAGTACCATTGAGAAATCACGAACATTCGTCAGAAGTGAACAATAGAAAGGTGTTTTTTTATTTTCACATACAAAGCCCTAGACAATATTATTTTTAAAGAAATAAGAGATTTTCACAGATTTTTACAATATAATGGACATATCAAAATGCTTGCAATCCCATAATTTCCAAAATTTTACATTTAAGAAAACTTTCTTATTTATTAATTTAAAATAAAATACCTCAACCTAAGGTCTAGGAATTTTATAAAAAAACCCATGGATTCACACAAATTTCAATGCATAGATACCTAAGATAGTTTACTGGTAGAGTAAGTTGAGACTAGTAAAAGTATTTCATGTTTAGCAATTATTTGCAAGTCATGAACATAAGACAATTTATAACTCTTCAGGTTTCTTGTCATTAAGTATCATAAGAACTCACATCTAGACATGCATGTATAGTTGAATGTAAAGGATAGCTCAACATAAAATTCACACATTTAACCTTAAATATTAATTGATGAAGCATTATTGATTTGTAAAATATGTTTCCAAGTTTAACTAATTAACCAATAATTTTATTTGATATTTTACTTGATTTAATCAACTATTGTCTAATGAACTTTGTTGTAAATACACTTGATTGTTTTCAGACAAAGACCCCTGCTGATTGCGTTAAATATAACCTCATAAACATAATAGCAGCTTATGCTTTCACAGCAAGGTACTTCAATGGTGAACATTTTGATTTCTCGAAGGAGGCTGTGAGTTGTATGGTAAACATTTCTCTAACTTTAAAATATTCGCAAAACTTTGAGGACTTTGAAACAGCTGTAAAGTCAGTAGAACAAGAATGTATAAATGTAAGTAAGATCTAGTGTTTTTCTTTGCATTCCTTACAAAATACAATTTGCAGAGTGACTGGATTGTAAGCGATTCTGAAAACATATTAACTATGCGTGACGACTTGGAAAAAATCATCAATGGACCAAAGAAATCAGATTCTAAATATTATCTCCTTTGTGCCCTATCAGACATTCTTCACTTATTGGAGAAAGCTGTAGAACCTACGGAGGCAAGTAACTCCAAAGTTTTCACCAAACAGTTCCCCAATGATCATTTCCCTGATGTTAAATTGGAAGATGCAAAAAGTCTCAAGAGTTACTCAAAAAAAATTGAATATTTCTTGTCATATGCAAAGGACTGTTTTACATTTCCCTAGACCGATGTTTCATTTTTCAACACATTTGAATTTTTGTGTTTTTGTACATCTTCAATAAATGATATATATTTTGCAAACATTTATTTCAAACATTGATCAGAGAGCTTCTCTTCGTCTTTCCTGAAACAATTACGGATTGTCTGAAAGATATTCATTCATATAATAGGCAAACAAAATATAACAAAGGCATACTGAACTCCAGGTTTGGATGACAACTAAGCGCATATCTAGTTAGGAACTAGAGAATGAATGAACAGATATTAAGGTAACTGATATCACTTCATAGGACTTCTTGGTCCGAGTAATTTTGACTTTGTTACTAAACGGACTCTGTGGCTTGTTACCAAATGCTGGTAATTGAAAATATTCTTATTTGATAGAAGCTCTATTGGACTCGACTCGACACATTTTCAATTAACTGATTTTTGAGAGGATGTGTCGCAGGCGACAGACAAAGCACTGTTAAAGTAGCCAAAAGAAACAATGAAAACTAAAATATAATTATGTTACTCAGTTACTCCTTAGTTATCCAATCAGAAGTAATTAAAAAGGATTATTTCCTTTTCTGCAGCATAATAGTCATTGGTGTTATTTTTGTATAGCAAGGTTATAAAAGCTGATGCTAAGAAATGAGAGAATAATGTTTCTAAATATAATAGAACATTTATCACTCAGCTATACGTTAACCCTAGTAGACACGTGCAAAAATATAATTTAACTCATCTTCACCCCCCAACAAAAACATTTTCTACACACCAGACTGAAATGACAGTTTCGATCATCGCCTAATGATGTGTTGTATTGTGTGGGAAAAATGATTTTGTTGAATTGATTCTTGCCGGATGTCCATTTCTGCCTTTCACTTACTCATCTGCTGTGGCATTTAAGTAAATAGTTTTAACTTTTATTTCACACATCTGTTTTTATTTTTAACTGTTTTAATAACTGTTATTTTTGTCATTTTAATTTGTCATTTATTGTTAGGCGTTTTTAGGTACGTTAGAATGGTCAAGGCAAAGTTTTTTATGTCTTCCCAGACCTGATACTTTAGGACTAGGTATATTTGACGTACCGTGAAACTATTTATATGCTTCATTAGAGTTACATCAAAACCAGTCGGCTATAACATTTCTATATGAAGCTCTGTACAATAAAATAGATAATTTTGAGTTCTTCAACAACGATTATGAGGAGACACATATACCAACCAGAAATTCGAGGAGAATTTGAGAAGTTACAGATTGTATACTTAAACAAGATTCCAACAACGCCACTCATCTCATAAAAAACTCACAATTTCACACAAAATCCGGAAATTCTGTAGAAATAAAAAACATCTTGCTAACAAAAACAACATTGTTCTGAATGATCAGATAGATATTTATGATTCTCCAATTATCAATAATGTTATTAGTAATTTCCCAAATACCCCTTGACATCTACCTCTACCGATGCAACTTTTAGTATTTAAGGAGATGACATCATTTACTTAGATTAGTATTTAACTCGCTGCTCAGAAGATGACACAGTGTGTCGAAACAGCTGTTAGCATTGAATGTTAGTGTTGTATAAATTGAGAGGTATTATTTTCATCGTACCCATTGACCCATTGAATCGAATAAAGATTTGTTTGTTTGTAATGAATAAACTCAAAAACTACTTGACTTATTTTTGAAATCATTTCACTTGTAGAAAGCTACATTATCAGCTGATAACAGAGTTGTATTTTACTTTAAAAATTTTAAACAAAAAATGTTTTATTGGAATAAATAAACTCCAAAACTACTCAACTGAATTTTAAATTTCCCCAACATGATGATAATTACACAATTTACACAAACATTTTGATTTCTATGCGCGTTTCGGTACATCACCAAGGAAGCTACTGTGTTAGCCAATCGCGTATATAAATTGAAATGTTTGTGAAAATTGTGTAATAATAATTATCATTTATGGTATATAAAAAAAGATATCCTACTAAAATTGCAATATCTATCACTTTTCCTACACTAGAATATCGCGTTTCGCTAACCAATTTAGCATCATAAGGAGATGACTAAGACTAGATAGCATTTTTGTTCTGGCGAGGAAACATTGTTTTCAATAAAACTATTGTTTATCTAACCAAATGCAAAATGTAATTTGCCGACTTATCTCGATATGTTCGAAAGAAATAATAAATGGTTACCTATATATTTCGTCCGTCAATGTTCTAATTAAAAGATGACAGAAATAGTATCAATATAGGTTCCAAGCGGATTGAACGGATATATGTTATCCATAGTTCACTCTGCTCTTTGAGAAACTACGGTGTAAAAAGTTGAATAGGGCTCATCTATTCCAAAAAAAAAATAGAGATAAAAAAGCTGCCAAAATCTTTCAAAAATAGTTGTTTCAAGAGGCCTGAAAAATCTTTGCTCCCGGGCTGTTCTGAAATATTTAAAGTGAAATATCTGAATTTAAAACTAAACTTTTCTAATTTACGAAAATGAAAACTATAATGCGGATTTTATTTCGACAGGAATTCAATTACGTAGGTATCCTCCATTACAGTGATGAATGGCATTGGGTCAGTTGGTTTGCCAAAGTTCTATTGTGTCTTAACTGCCGCATTGAAGCTATTTTTAAACAATAAATTCTGCTCAAGAATTCAGTTCAGTCTTATTTAATACATTGAATCAATCAATACTTGAAATTAGAGCCCAGATAGTCAATTGAAGAAAAGCTACAATGTCCGAAATAAAAGAATTTGAAAGTGTTGAAAGTGCTTTGAAACAGCTTCCAAAAGAAGATTATGATAAAGTTAGTAAAATTATCTTCGGAAATGAGATGCAGTAAGTAATTTTTAAAATCAACAGAGAGCAATAAGAAATTTAATGCGAGTCCGTTTTTTCAGTAATATTGAAGTATCGGAGGAATCTAAAGAACTCGCTTCGAAGTATAATATTGAATTGGTCACATGCGGATTTAACTGCAGAGAAGAGCAGTTGCGGAGTCCTAAGATAGTGAGAGTTGGGCTCTTTCAACATAAATTAGTACCATTTCCAACATCAACCCCCATTCAAGAGATGAAATATGCTCTTTTCAAATTTGCTAATAAAGCTGTAAGAATTGCTGCCAGGGGAGGAGTTAATATTTTCTGCTTTCCCGAAACGTGGAGTTAGTACATATATTTAGTTGAATATTTAATCATAGAACAGTGACAGTGAAAACAGTTTTCTCGACTGCATATTTAAATTAATACCAATCCTAAAATATAAGTATTGATTTAAATTTTATCCAGAGTATAAATATGAGACATATTGGAAAGTTGTTGAATATATAAAGGACACAGTTATATATTTTCTATACGCGTTATTTTTAATCTTCACAATTCTTTGCTAAACATGATGGTTATCGTAGTACTTACTTTGAACTATATTGATGATAGAATTATGCAAGTTTTTTTTTTTCAAAGGAAATTGATTTTTCAGATGAAAGTTGAAACATTCATCTCTTTCATCTTTCCTATTTTGAAAAATTTGAGAAAGGTCTACCTTTCTCACAACTACTTCTTTTACTGATACAACGACGGATATTGAATTATGTCCTAGAGATATTTTTGTAAGTTTTCTTACAAAAACCATTTTCGCAGATGTTTCTCGTTGTACAGCAGAATCTCGCTGGAATCAATCGAGTGTCTTGCAGAGCAATTCCCTAAATCGAAAAATAATGAAGTATTTGTAGTAGTAGACAGAGAAGTAACTATACCCCAGTAGACATCATATAGTGTAGAAAACTTTTTTAGATTTTGGTTTTCATAGCATCGGCTATGAAAAAAAATATGTGAAAATGAAAACGGAAAGTTTGGATTTAAAATTCATGTACCGTTTCCAATAAACAAACGTTTTCCACTTGTTAGTTCTTTTCACTTTCATATCTAGGAGAGTACCTCATTCCGGAACTTCTTCTTCTTCACTTTGAATTTCATGTACAATTTTCAATTATGTAACTGATAAAAGGGCCAATCTTTACCCTACTTCCATAATGATCGAGCAGTGTATTAAAACCTACTTTAAAGAGATACTAAAAATAAATTGTCTGAACCTAAAAAATGGGAATTGCCTCTTTCACTTTCAAGGTACAAATTTAGACTTTCAAGGATATGAAAAGACTATGCTCAAGTTTACGAAAGAAAAGTTCATTTGAGCAGTGTCCTATGCAAAGTAGAAGATAACAATGAATTTCTAATTCTGTTAAAATCTGTTTTACCGTTACAGCTGCCGCCTCCCTAGGAACGACAACTCTCAAAAGTCGAAACTTGTGCGAGCTAAGTACTAACGAGGTATTACCTTTTATCGTGTGATTCCTGACACGGGTCAGATGATAGGAAGTGAAAATCGATCGTCCGGCCTTGCGGTTCGAACCACCGGTTCACACAGCGGTTGTTTGAGTTTGTCGAGCAACCACCTACGTCAACCCACCATGCTACCGTCCTACCGGCAACCCATGGAAAAAATCCAGAAAACCGCTGAACTATTCAATGAAATCAGACACGGGACGGTAGTCCATTGGGTTGACCGTCAGGTGGAACGGTGGTTCAAGCTTCGAGGCCGATCGATTTTCACTGTCTATCGTCCAAACCGTGATAGGGATCGCACTTTTAAAGTAAGACCTCGTAAATATTTAGCTCGCACAAATTTCGACTTTTAAGGGTTGTCGTTCGTAGGGGGGGGGGCGAACACTGGCAAATTAAAAACAGGTTTTTCAAACAGATCAACCAACCCCTATCAAAAGAATTCAGTTGGAAGAACATCTGGAAGGAATCCCACAATAAATGGGGAAAGTCTGTTTATCGAAAACTACCCCACCGGGAATAATAGTACGGTAATTTTGAATCCAAACCATCCATCTAAGAATATTCCTAGAATAATTCGTGCCATCTGAGATTATCAATGTCGAGCCCGCTTCTGCAGAAATAGATTTTTTTGTAATAACCTTCTTCAGTGAAAAATCGTCTTTTTCTTCAAATATTTCTGTACTTTAATTTCAGTAATATTTTTGCATTTATACTTCAAGGATTTGGTGGTTATCAATTTTTTTGTTTCTTAGATATGCCCTATGCCTTTTGTACTAGAGAAAAAAATCCTTGGTGTGAATACGCTGAAAATGCTCAGTTTGGCCCTACCACAAAAATGCTGGAAGAGGTATCGTGATTTGTTATGATAATTCGACAGCAAAATGTAATTTCCTTATTTCAGTTAGCCCAAATACATAATATGGTTATCATTTCACCAATTCTCGAACGTGACGAGGTTCACAACGATTCAATATGGAACACGGCGGTTGTCATAGATAACCACGGTGAATATCTAGGTAAACATCGAAAGAATCACATCCCTAAAGCAGGAGATTTCAATGAATCGATTTATTATTCTGAGGGAAATACTGGACATCCTGTCTTCGAGGTAGGTAATTCATGGCAATTAAAACCTATAGTCCATTGGGTATTATCTGAGAGTGAAAGAATTTCAAGAATGCAAATATGCCGGTACATCAAAGACAGCAACATAGTTTCTCAAGCAGGTGGCACTGCAATTCATACACAAAGTCACTGAGATATTTATACCCGCTATGCCCCTTGAGGACGCCGCTAACGAGCCATTAAAATAGTGAGTTGCGACAAACGACATTAAAAGAGGCGGCCGATGGTTTATCTCATATTGCGTTAAAATTATTATTAATAGGCGTCGGACTGGGGGGGAGAAGGTATTAATATAAATTTTCCAATGATATATTCTGTATGATGCGAAGATAATTGAAATATCGTGAAAACTAATTTTGTTTAAATATGTTATTTTGGAAAGGACCATTTAAATTTGAAATAGTTTTTTATTTAGGATTGTTACCTTCTACAGATATATAAAATAATCGGAATATTAAATTTGAAAATACATACAAATGTAGAAAAGGCAAAAAATTACTACATTTGATAAATTAGCTTTTTGAAAGAAAAAAATGTAATTTGTTAGTAACTTATGAAATTTTGCATATAAAAATTAATATGTATCATCTGGTGACGTTTTAAAGATTATTCATTTTTTTATCCATAATTTGTAGTTATAATTCGTCTAATGGTGTATAAATCAATTTGATATAATTATTATTGACACTGATAATATCATATTGATCTTAGGTTTCAGGAAGAAGATGGATAAAGTCCTCGAAACGACAAAAGATAATTATACAAACAGAATATGTTTCCTCGGTTAGAAATTTGAACATCTTATTTTCGGGTTGAACCGCGCTCAAAGTTTTGTATTGTTCGACGTTTCGGCTTCGACTTTGAAGCCATTTTCAAGAATTAGAGAAGTGTGGCTGTACTGAGAGACACACTTTGAGGTTTTGATGTTCTGGTCTTGCCAAACCTTCAAGACGGTATGACCTTCATTGACTCATATTTCATCCAAATAAAAAATTGATTTACCCAGTGTTCTCGCTCTCATTATTTCTCTTAAATAGTTTCTTCACCAGTCTACAATCTCTAATTTTTCTATAAACATGCTCTTTCTATCTTTTCCAAAAGTGAAGTTCAGCTCTTGTAATATCTTCCATAACCTAGTTCTTCTTATATAAGGAAAAAATGTCTTCAGGAATAACTAACAAAACTTAATTTAATGTAGGTATTTCGTTTTTTTATGTAAAAAAGTGTACTGTTCTCCTAATACAATTCTTGCCTTCTTCGTCGATAACCAAACACTTTCTGTCAGTGGATACTTTCGACTTCAAAAAGCTGTTGTTTTTCTTGAGTTCCTCAAGAATTCTAAAAATTATCGATCTATTGACACCGGTCATACTTGCGCGTTTTTGCACTACTTCCTCCTTACTTTTTACTTCAGGCGGATATTGTATTCTTAAAGAATTATAAACATTCACAACAGTTGTTTTCTGATTTATATTTTATTTATTTATTTTTTTTTGTG
>WOGO01004483.1:0-13237 GCA_015342085.1 Leptinotarsa defecta | reverse complement strand
TATTCTTCAGACAATAAAGTATATTAAAAAAAAAAAATCTACTTCCGTAAATGTTAAATCAGCAAAACCTAATGAAAAATCGGATTTTGTTCTTACTTTGTAGGTTGATATATATAGATGGAACATCAAGAAATGTTGACTCCGTGTCAGGTTTATTTGGAACTGATTCCTCTACACAACTTTGAGTTTGAATTAATTGTTCTTTTGTTTCTCTTTAAATGTATAAGTTTCCGTAATGAATACGATTTCGGATGTTCAACTGAATGTTGAAAGTTTTACAAAACTGTAATTTTGTTTGAGAATGTGATGTAGCAGCATATTTCAACTTCTTTTTTCGCGTAACTTTCGATAATCTGCTCGACAAACTGTTTATTCGTCAAAGTAACAATAACAAACCAGACTACTACTACTGCTACGAGTGCCACGCCGAGATATAATCAATTTCCAATCTCTTAGAAAATGATCACATTCGCATTGAACAGCGAGCGATATGGGATTCACACCTGGTCGAGGTATTGAAAGCGAATGTTGCCACGTTTATTGGTTTTCCGTGTTATGTATCAAAAAATAGATTCGTAAAATATTTAAAATCGGAAAGGCGCTAACAACATTTTGCAGAGGGCAGCTGGGGTATACTGCCCCCCTTGTCCCCCCGTGGCGCCCCCACTGATTACTCATCCATTAACGGAGGATATGAGGGCCTCATTCGACAGAGTTTCAGGGCTTTCTATATCGGAAGGGGTCGTCTACAGCGTAATCTATAGCTCTATAGCTTCCTTAACTAACGTCTGGACTGTTCCCCTGAGAGATGACTATTTAAAGGTCATTCGAGCGCTTTCTCCTATCCCCTCTTCAACGGCTCAGCGGGATTTGACCGTTATCTAGTTGATAACAGGTTTCCACATGTTGCGTATCTCTACGCTGAATGCGCCGTAGGACAACATGTATCCAGCTTCTTTCAACTTCCTCTCAAACCAGTGTTCCTCCTTGTGGATGAACTCATCATGGGACCACTTGATGTTATGTTGATGAGTCCAAACATGTTCTGCTATGCGATTTGCTGGTTTCTTCTCGCTGTGTAATTTTTTTGTGTCGGCAATGCGGATTTTCATTGGTCTTTTAGTTTTGCAGATATAAGATTTGTCGCACTCACAGGGTATCCGGTGAATGCAATTTTTGAAATCGCAGTCCGCGTTTGGTGGCCTGGTGATGGTGTTTCCGGATCTGAAGCAGCTTCTGATCTTGCACTTGGACCCAATTATTCTTATCCTTTCCGACGTAAGGAAGTACAAACGCTGGTTTTGGAGCTTTTGCTGTCTTCTAGCCAAAGTCTGTTCCACCATCACTTTGGACTAACCATTTCGTTGAAGATCTTTTCTGATGATGCCTAGTTCCTTCTCGAGACCTTCATTCGTATTACAGAGCCCGAAAGCGGTTGATAAATAAAAAAGAAGTCAATTTAAAGATATGGTTTTTGGCCGTGATCTGCAGGTTTTATGCCCGACGTTTCGTCAACTACTGCGTTAGACAGTATCAAAGACAACGAGGCAACCTTCGAGGAGATCTAAATACCGAACATATATTGTATTGAATGAAAGTTTCAAATTCTGGTTCTCGAAAATGATGTACAATGATGTTTGAAATTAATTAAACGCCAATTATGTGGCCAAACAGCTCACGAGGTGGACAAAATACTTTGATGAAATGTTATTATGGTTCTTATTCTCTTCATCTTTTAAAAAATTTTCATTTCATAATTGAATTTTCATTCTCTGCCTCTCTCAATATCAAACATATCTTTATAAAGTGTTTTCAATATATGAATGAGACTAGATAATAATTATTTGAGTTCAATAAGCTTTATTACATATACAAAAATTCTTCGAGATATTTTTCACTAGCAGTTTCAACTTCTTCGTTATCTTCTTGTTCATTGTGAATCAAAGTTCCAGTCGGAGAATTATTCAGATAAAGAGATTCTACATCCGGCAGTAAAGTAGATAAAGTAACTGAAAATAAATCCCTGTTTGGATCTGTGTATATTAACTTCTGGAAGTCATCTGAAAATGAGAAATAATGTTTCATCTATGAGTTATCACCAGTATAATATTCTTCGTATATGAGGGACAATGGCACTAGAGATCATTGGTAAATATAACAGATGAATGTAGTTGGTATTTTCTTTCATTCTACATAATTGAAAAAGGGAAGTAAACAACAAAAATGGTATGTTAGGCCAGTACTTGGTCCTGATCAAAAGAAAATAATAAAGTAATTAATTTCTAAATAAATTAGTTACAAAGATCTATAGATCATGCAAGGAATTAACTATCAGACACAATTTGAAAGGAAAAGCACTCTTGAAATAACAACTTTCATTTGAACATTGAAACGAAAAATTACTTTCGAAACAACAACTTTTATATGAACATCGAATTATACAAAAAACACTTCTTCCTATCCAGTTTGTACTCCAAAACATCAATTATGGAATTGAATCGGATATCAATTACAGGATTGCTACTCAATGTAATATATGAAAGAGGTAGAATTTCACTTCCACGGAACACTGTCATCCTTAATGACATATGTATTCATCATCTTCAAGATTTTATTATTCAGTGGAACTAATGCCTCACAAAACATGAGACCATTCTTCATGATTTAATGAAAACATGTATTTTTCTAATGCTGCAAAGGAAATAAAAATTGAAAGGGGTATATTTTTGAAGAGAATTGATTTTGGGAAAGTAAGGTTTTGGCTTTCTACCTGTCAATATTTATACAAAAAATGTGGGAATCTTCTAAAGAATTGATTGCTTTCTTTCCTTTGGAAGATGGAGAAGAAGAAAGCTATGAGACTTCCAAATCCCAGTCGGTGAGTAAGTGACTTGTGAAATTCCTCAGGGTTCTGTTCTCGGCTCATTGTTGTTCCTGATATGTCCTGGACCTCATCGATATTAAAGTAGAATTTAATATATTTGCTGATGACACCACAATAGTGGTCATCAGCAAGGGACAATAATGAACTCAGTGATATTATTGGGATCGATTTACATAGGATTAAAAGGTGGTGAAGCATATATGCTAGTTTTCATTACCACAGAGACTTGTATTGTCCTTCAGGTGAGTTTCAATTAAATTATATCAGGACATTCAACAATCAGCTTGGAGTCAACAACAACATTTTTAGGATTATATGTTGATGAAATTATTTCCTTTGAATGAGTGTAAATATGTTATTTTCATGAGTGTGTTTAGGTATATGTACATATATTTGGGTGTTTAATTGATTGTTAACCAATAAAAATAATACATTGTAGGCGCAAAGGTCACAAATAATTTTGATACCCACGCACAGGCTGCCTATCTGATGATAATTATATTTAAAATTTTGATATGTTTTCGGATGAACCTTTATTGTATTCATATTGTATTTCTGTAATTGTACTGTCATTATTTATTAGTATTGAAAATGTATATTAAGGTGACTCTACTTTGTCAGAAAGAAATTACCATTTCTGTGAATAATGAAGTTTCTATCTATCTCTCTTTTAAACGAAACTGAGACTTATTAGTTACAGTTGATCATATTTTGTAAATCTCTAATTTATATTTGATGTTGATTAAAACCTCTCTTACCTAACCTTTCTTGAGCCAACATGGTAATATCCTGCTGATTATGTACGTCTATATTATTGCAATTCTGAAGATTCATCTCTCTACTTTCGATAGCTGATTGAAGATCAGCCTTGTTGTAACTGATCTGAATCATTTCATTGTTGTTGAGCACGATTGACTGTTTCTGAATCTCAGACTGGTCTGCTACTGACGTTTCTTCTATTACTTTTTGTGGAACTACTACTGCATTTCCAGTAGCTACGTCAACATTCCTAACGTATATCGGGCTGTTTGGAGGAGAATTATTATTGCTGGATTTCTGTTCGGGCACCCGAATAACTGACCCAGGAGGATTCATAGGACATTTGTGGGATTTTTGACTGACTTTGTATCGGAAACTTTTGTCGCAGGCTGTACACTTATAGGGCATCACGCCCGTGTGTATCCTTCGATGAACTAGGTAAGACACCCTTTGCCGAAAACTTTTGCCTGAAATAGATTATAATAACACCATTGTTGATTGTGTGATTATAATAATACAGGGTGGAGCAATGAACAAGAAACAAGGGCAATTTTCCATAGTTGGCGTTTAGTAACAAAATCGCTCGAATCAGTTGATTTGAGGGAAAAAACTTTCTTAACCCCCTTGAAGGGGGTTATTTGAGGTAGAACTCAATGGCCCCCTTGAAGGGTCATCGAGTTCTCTTTTCAACGTTATCCACTTTCATTTTATGGAAAAATTAGATGAAGAGGATATCGAAAAAATGACAGAAATACGAAAAAAGTTATTTTTTTATCAACTATTGAGCGAAATTCTTATTACCATTTTTTTAGAAAAGCCGGACCATTTTTTCATTCTCTGGAGTATTTTGAGGTTTAGTCACAAGTACGATCCATGATAATATAATTTTACAACTATTATTTTCAATTACAATTTCCGGTTGAACGAGTACATCAAACTATTTTGCAAATATTAAATATAACAGTAGGTAAATACAAAACTTAATTAAATAAATGAATGATACTCTTAACACAGGTAGATTTTGAAAAAATAATTAGTATTTTTAATATATAAAAATCCTCTCTGCAGCGGAACTCAGGCCCCGGTTCATTATTTCATACCTAAGATGACAGCCAATAGTTACAGTCAAAAGATACAGATTCAACAGTACTTCTCTTCCATGGTGGTTAGATATAAATCTCAATGCATGATAATTTGTTTTAAATTTATTACAAAGGGTCAAAACCTGCATACTTCATGGCTGCTTAACACTGCACATCCTGTACACATCCATGGCAGCCATATTTTTCTCTTTAACGCTGGCAGCCATGTTTTTTCATTAACACTGTACACCCTGTATACTCCTACGACAGCCATGATTTTTCTGCACACCCTATATATCTCCATGGCAGCCATATATTTTTTTTAATGCTGCACACCGTGTAAAATTTCATGCTTGATTTTTCATCAAACTGACAACGCGGTACGCCTCTTCAATTCTACAACCGACAACGCCGCCGCCGGTAACCCAATTCTCGAGTCATACACATGAGAACACACTGATTCGAATTTCCCGCTGAAACATGGCTGCCACTTTCGTCCCAAAACTCTCATTGTTGATCTACTCAGCATTATAGTTGTAGGTTAGATTATATTTCCAGCTTCTTTCCATCAAACATTTATTATTAAATGGCTTGGTTGTGTTCAGCATTGACATTGTGTTCAGCATTCATAAGATCTGTCTTGCTGATGTTCGGTTACAAATGATTTCTCTTCACCCAGTTAATTATTTTTCCACAGACAGTCTCCGTGGTATCTAAAAGATTTACTGAATTTTCTGCAGTGACAAGAACGTTAGTATCATCTGAATATGCTACTGAATCAATTTTCGTAAAGGACCCCG
Organism: Leptinotarsa defecta; assembly: GCA_015342085.1. Taxonomy (NCBI): domain Eukaryota; kingdom Metazoa; phylum Arthropoda; class Insecta; order Coleoptera; family Chrysomelidae; genus Leptinotarsa; species Leptinotarsa defecta. Next base: position 7,712 of record WOGO01004483.1, on the reverse strand, counting down.
AGGTAGCTCATCAGATTATTTGCGTTTATTAAAAATGGTCCAAAAACAGTCCAAGTACAGATCTTTGAGGTATTCGGGAGATTCCCTGAACAATTTCGTAGAGCTAAGATTCCAACCCCATACACCATTGCTCTCTTTGTGTCCTGTCCTGCAAATAGTACTTCATCAAATTCTAAGCTAGAAGTGAGACACAATTTTTGTTTGTTTTTATGTTTTCAGCATAGTTCAAAATCTAATATATTCAGTAATACCAACTTTTCCTGATCAATTTCTAAATCTGTTATTCTCATAACTCTAAGGTGATGATTCTATACTATATCTTTATACAGAAAGTTTAGGTCTTTCAAAACAATAATATGAAAGCATTTGGCTTTATTACAAAACTTTAAAATCAATTTTCTTTCCCAAGATTCAACCTAATTTTAGTAGCTATCTAAAGACGTAATACCAATGAAGAAAACGAGTTTTTCAAGTTGTATCCGAAAAAATTAAATTAGCACTTAACTTTTTTGAGAGGGACATTTCCATTGTCAACGGAAGATAGCAAAAACTGTTTATTTTTTTTTCATAACCAGCATCGAAAAAAAGGTGACATTAAAAGAGAAATCGATATATTTTTAAAAGATGTTCCGTTTCTAATAAAGCCAAAGTCGGTCTTGTTTTCCATTTTTGGCCCACCCTTTGTATCGTAAGAAAGGAAAATATTCTCTTACCACAAGTTTCACAAACAAATGGCCTTTCCCCGGAATGTATTCTTGCATGGTTTTGTAGAGTGGAAAGTTCTTTGAAAGCTCTGCCGCATTCGGTACAGACATGAGGTTTTTCAGAGGAATGGTACAGCATGTGCTTGTGATAGGACTGTTGAAATGTGAACGATTTGTTACATAAAGAACAGCAATACGGCATTTCACCTGAAACATGTTTGCACATTTGAATAATATAGTTTGGTACATTGATAGAGAGTCAGTATAATAAGATGTTATTGTTATTCTCCAATTATGTTATTTTCTATATTTTATTGTTCCTGAAGAAGAAATGAAGTTCGATAAGTTTGAACGAAAAAAAAGAGTTCTCATTTTTACTTGTTTCCGTTTGCAATTCCTGGTCCAAAATGATGAGCTGTTTTTTCAGGTATCGCTCCGCACAAGGATTACTTCCACGACGTTTCGGCAAAATCTTATTTGCCGACTTCTGGTGGTGTTTGGAGTTTAGAACTAGACTAGTGGGCCAACACAGGTACTCCCACTACCTGTGATGCCCCACCTGCGTTGGTCATTATACCTGAATTATCTCGTGCCTAGTTTTGCGGTATGTTTGATTTTGTGGAGTGATAAGATAGATCTCCATAATGCTGCTAATCTTTGTACGCCATCCCTCTTGTTAATGTTCATACTACTATATATGTCGTTTTATAATTTTGATTGTTCGAAAGTAGAAGTATTAATTGTTTGCTAATGTTTTTGGGTTCCCGAAATTGATGTTGTGTCCTGTCGTCAATACGTGTTGGAAGAGAGAACACGTGGTGACTTTCACCTTCACTGAGAATTTGTGTTCATCCTTGCGTATGTTGATTCGTCTGTTGGTTTGGCCGATGTAAGTATTGTCACAGTCTTGATATGGTACTTCGTAAACTCATTTGGACTCCAGTGGTATCTGATCCTTTGGATTACGGAGCACGGTCCGTATTGTACGTTTTGGTACGAATTTGCCATTTTATATTTACAATATAAAATTGAAAATTGGCTCTCCAAATATCTCGACAATATTAAGAAGACATTGATTCACGATTCATATTGAATAATGTCCAGAATTCTTCGACAGAATGAACATTTTTTAAATTTATAATAAAGGACATCATCTGAAGATTGATTTCTGAATAATCAGTATTGGTGTGCGATGAAAATTAGTTATGTCAATGTTAGGTATGCCGAAAAAGAGGTCAAAAGACGTGGAATACTCTGTTTTTTAATTATTCGTTTCAGCAAACCCAGGCAGCTTCAAAATTTTCTGAGTATATACACACATAAAACCTCCCGAATATTTATTAATTTTTTCTGATTATTTCAATTTCATTTTGATCGATGTACTTACTTCATTACTGCAATCTTGTGAATAACTGTACATTTTTCTACTATCATTTTTACCATCTTTGAACGTTCTTCTATTTCGTTCTTCAATACATATTTGTTCTTCCTTATCAGAACAATGAAGAATATTGATGACGTTACTGTTATTTCCACTTTTCCTCCCTGACATAATGTAATTATATTGGTATCAATTTTTGGTTTAAATCTTTATATTTTGAATGACGAATTAAAATTCAAAACTCAGAAGAACTGTTGTCAAAACATAAAAACAATTTCTACCTACCTGTGTGTAACCTTTTGTGTTTTTTCAAAAAGTATTTCGTGGTGAACATTTTGTAACACACGTCACATTCCCACTGCTTGTTATCAGGTGGTCGAACGGTCACATTTTTTTGCAAAGTCTTCGACTCGTCCACTTCTTTTTTATCTTCCTCCTCCCGATTTGTTGATAATTCGGCGCTGATTGCATTGAAATTACTTGTATCGGGGCGACCAAAACCATAATGAGCCACTCTCAAGTGGACCATGAGACTGCCCCTCATCCTGAATTTTTTGCTGCACAAATGGCAGTGGTAACTGTACGTCCCAGTTTTCTTGTCCGGGCTCGTCTTGTGGAGCAGCTTTTGGTGCATTTCCAGAAGGTTTCTGTTGGTGAAAGAGAAATTACAAATATCGCATGTGAGGGCTTCTGATACTGGAGCAACTTCCTGCTCTTCATTTCCTGTGGATTTTGACACGTCTTCAATACTTTGATCGATTTCAAACTGCACCTTATCTTCAACAGCGCTCTTCGTAACTGTAGCGTTACTAATGTGGCTAAACAAATGTATAGTCAGCTTGTCTAGGCCAAGTAAAGTTTCACAACATACCGGACAAGTCACTAAGCTGGTTGCAACGGTCACTAGAGTGGTTCTGAGGGCGTCCACACCTTCGAAATGGGGTTTCGAACATACCGGACAAGACAAAAGTTTTATTTCCATCGTACAAGCACTAGTTTGAGGAAACTGCGAGCAGCAGAACAGAAGCATCTGATAATTCAGTGGAGTTCTATTTTTGATTGGGTTTCACTAAATGTTTGGATGCGCGCTCAGACTATTTTTAGAATTTTCAGCAAGTGTAAGCCACGAGTAAGTCTACAAAATTGGATAGAGGAGTATTTGAAATATTTGTATTGAAAACTGATTTATGTAGAGAATGAACATTTGAAAATTCCAGTATACACGATGAATTGAAACTGAGTAAATATGCAAGCATTACCCTAAAGAAAGCATTTGCTACTGTGGACCATAAAATTATTCAAAAAATGATGCATAATACGAGGGTGGTCCAAGAAGTACCCTGCTTGTCCTAGAGATGGCGGTAGTTGTTTGAAAGAATACAATCTATAAAGCATATGTTTCAAGTTTGAAGAAGCTGCGTTGTTTAGTACTTGTTTGGCAGTCATCAATAGCGAACGTAAATTTGTGAAAATGGAGAAAATTGCTCATCGTTATGTGGTACAATACGTTTATTTGAAAGGCCTCAGCTCAACCAATATAAAAGCTGAAAGGGATTCTACTCTGAGTGAGTTTGCTCCTTCGTTTACAACAGCAAAATATTGGGTAGCAGTTGCCAATTGCACAAATCAATTTAATGCAGAGTACAACAGACTGTTGGTTGACGATGGAAGTCACAGCATTCTGGAAATGCCCTCTGACTTGATGCCTCCAACTGTCAACTACGAACTGCCTTATAAAGTATTGTTCCCGAGTAGAGAGGACTGGATCCTATGGGAGAGAGAAATATTAAGAGCAGGTAGTTGTTGGTTCACAGATAGAGCAAAACCACCTTCCGGTTCTGGTGCAGATGTTTTCAGTCGCAACCCAGAACAGAGATATGAACCTGCCTAGGAATCTATGCGACTACGCTATTGATTTGTGTGCGGAGAGATTGGAAGAATCCAACCTCATACACAAGTCAATAAAAATATTCTCGGACAGTTAAGCGGCGTTGGAAGCTCTTGGCTCCTATCGAGCAACGTCTAAATTGGTAGCAAATTGCAAAAAACGACTCTTCCCGATAGGAAGACGTAGCAGATTGTCTCAGGTCTGGATTCCTGGCCATACTGACCTGAAAGGCAATGAAGCTGCTGACTCCCTTGCAACGGAAGGTGCTGCAAGCAGCTTCATGGGACCAGAACCTGTCATTGGCGTCGTATTAGGCTTTGGCAAACAAAGATTGAACACCTGGATGTCAAGAAGGTTAATGAACTTCTGGCAGAATCTTCCAAGATTGACTCACTCCAAGGCGTTTATTCATCCTTCGAAGCTTGATACCAAACGGTTGTTGGACTACAGCAGGGATGAACTACGATGTCTAACAGGCCTTCTTACAGTTCACTGTCATTTGAATCATCATATGCAGAGACCCGGACTGTCGGAAGACAGTGGAAAATGATGAAACAGTTCGGCAGATGCTGTCTCTTGGCTTCGAGCCCATTATACCACCTTTCTCCTCTTTCGAAAACTTCTTCAATAACTCGATATCTTCGTCTCGTTTCTTCAGGGATTCCTCCCAAGCTGGTGAGAGTACGGCAGAGCCGTACTCTCACCATCTGCCCTGAGAGACCACTCATCATAGAAACTGCATGGCTTCGTTAAAAAGCTGGTCGAGTGTGAGCCACAATAAACCTTTGCGGGTTGCGGTGGAGGGCCGAATAGACCCACTCACTTTGTACCTAACCTAACCTAAAGTAATATGCATCGATGAAGAAAATTGTAAATATCTCGAAAACAATCATCTCCAACGTTATTGAGGGTGTGTACCTTTCTTTAATTTGAAAAGGTGTGCAAATTATGTCTTTCATGAAAAGTTCCAAAAGCTTACTGTCGAAAAAGTTATATCAGTTTGAAATTAATAATGACGGCGTACGCATCGCCCTCTAGACGTTACATGAAAATTAATACGAAATTATGATTTCCCACGTCAAAAAACTCTGGGTACCAAATTTCATGCAAGTTTTTTTAAAACACGAACAAATGAATTCAATTTCAACCCCCTATATCTCCGAAACGAAGCATTTCGGAACACAATTTTATATAGAATTTTTATTAAAATTGTCTCAGGATTACGTCACTTGAATATTTTAACGTACTTATATGTTACAGTCTGTATATATCCTGAGTGTACATCCGTTCATCTTTGACTTCATCACGACGTTTCGGCAAGATTCCACTTGCCACATTCATGTGCTCTGCTTGGTAGCTGATTTTCACTCTGGATATATGTACATAACCTACTTATTCACCAAACTCAAACAATTGTTCATGCAGTTGCAGTTTCGAAAGAATGTTTCATCTTTCCCACCAACCGATTTCCTTGAGTCTTTGAAGTCCACTAGATACTCCTTGGGACAACAAGAGGATTGCTCCGAATTCTTTGGGTTCTTGTTGAATACACATCGTGAGAAAAAAAATAGCAAAATCAATATTCCTGACCGCTCTGGATTGAATGATTCAGTACAGTCTATTTCGTCTTGTGTTTGTAGATCTTTTGCTGTAAAAGTCTTCACTTGTTTACTTTGTAGTAAATGTTCAAGAGGTAGCAAAAACGTATGTGATTTTCTGGAACTTCAACTAGCGTTTCCTAATATGTCTGATAACCAGTCCGTGCAAAGCTTATTGTCAAATCATCTGAAAATGGAACTTTTAACGGGTGATGATCAAATGTACTGCCAAACATGCGCCAAAATAACTGACTATTATAAGAAAACAAGTATAACTGAGGCACCAGTCAACCTAATAATGACACTGATGATCTTCAAACATGACTTAACCTCTGACGGATGCACCAAACTCTTACGAAAGTTCGAAATAGATGAACACTTCAATTTAGCAGACCACTATAATAATCTTCATGCAGTCATTGTTCACTGTGGTTCTGGTGTTGAATCTGGTCATATTGGTCATAGACGAAACGGACTGGTTCAAGTTTGACGATAGTAGTGTCACGAAGTGTTCTGGCGATGTTTTGAATTTATTGGAGCCTCTGGAAACACCCTACATTTTGTTTTATGACAGAGAGGACATTGATAGATTAAAATCTTCAGATGATGTGGTGCTGCAGGTTTTCCGGGGTTTCCTGCAGCTGAAAAAGCAAATGCGCTACTGGAATCAATGAATTCGCTCCGGAGCGCCACATAATTTTTGTTGTTTCATAATTTCATAATTTATATTACTTTCTTCTTTGAATCATTCAATATCTGTTAGACTTTTCCCCAGTTGAGGGAATTTGGTAAATTAGTTGAACTATAGTTTACCGCTAATTATGAAAGACATCCCTAATTATGAAAGACGCGTCTATCCGTAGTTGCGTCTGCTTCAAAATAAGCACTTTTTCCAAACATCAAAACTGCAATACTCTTTTCGACGCGCATTTCACCAACCGAGTTAGCATTATCAGGAGAAAACTAATTTCTAACTCTGAAACTGAAATCTATTTATATCTAACAGGGTATACTTTCAGTTTCCGACACACATAAATGATTTCAGGTAGAAATTTGCGAACAATTTTCTCGTGAAAGTTCCCGCTAATTTTAACAAACAAAATATGTTTTTATGTCCAAATCAACTTGAACTATTTGATAAACGCGTTCATATAGAATATTCAGTGGGTCAGATATTCGTTTTAGCCCAATTCTGCGGGTTGAGGAAATCATTTAATAAACTGCATCGATATTTACGGGGGTGAAGAGAAAAACTGAACTTCTTGTTCAGCCCTCATTTGAAATAGAAATTTCAAAACTTTTCGAGAAAATTAATATTTCCTACAGGGTAGGTTCTGGTGAATGCTTGCCGAATAACAAGTACTTTCCCGGCTAATACCATGATGGATATTGAATAATATTCTGCTGGATTAACGAGAAACATCTTCAATAATGATTTTTCTGAGATATATTGCATGAATGTATTGATAATAATGATTCGATCCAAATAAGCATATTTGAATACTTTTGAAAATTACATGAGATTGTAACAGGTCTGTAATTTTCAGAGGAATTAACGTTACCATTGGCATACTTTACATATTGGCACACTTTTTCCGATTTTGAAGTGAATGAAAAATTTATCAAATAAGTAAGAGACTTTATTATACATCATAATAAGACCTTTTTGAGAATAAAAATTGATACATCATCAAAGCCCGAAGAATAATGAATTTTTCATTCTTGTTAACAGTAAATTCATTAATTTTGGTTCACAAAACGAAATGAGATATAAAGTAGGTACTTGAATTAATATTTAACGGATTTTGGACTATACATACTTTTGAGTTAGGTATTTGACCAATTATACATTTGAAGAACTTGATGAAGAAGTCGTTACTGAAGTAACGACTCTACCTTCAAAATTCAATGTAACTTCAGCAAACTTTTTCTGTTTATTGTTCAGTTCAGATGTCTTTGGATATAATGCAAAATGAAAAGTTATATGCAAATCAATTTTCACAATAGTGCCAATTGTCTCAGTGTCACACAGAAATCTCATTTTCACATACTTTTTGTGAAAAAGATATTCATCAACTTAAAAAAAAAAATATATTTTCACAGTATATACTTCATAAATGGATTTTAGAAAATTAATCTTC
>WOGO01004482.1:0-13238 GCA_015342085.1 Leptinotarsa defecta | reverse complement strand
CATTTTCCAATTGGTTTTCGGGACTAACCGTGGTAGGGATATCATTAACTGTTTCCGTGCAAGCGGCGGCTACATGACCATCTTTTTTACATTTGAAACAGGTTAGCTTGTCTTCGGATAGAAAGATACGGTATGGAGTGTTTTCGAAAGGAATAACAATTGATTCTGGAAAGGTAGAGGTATCAGTTTGAACGTAGACTTGCCTCCGGAAACTAAGAATATGGCTGAACTCTGATTGTGAAATCCCTATTCTAAGAAAGGTTATAGGGGACATAAGACTCAAACTTAGGTCTTTAAGGCTATTTTCAATTATGATGTGGGGACATCATAAACGGGCATACATTTGTTATTAACCTCCGCGCTTTCAGTAGTTGTTGGTTCACCGCTATTTCTCCACCTTGTTGAAGGAAAGTATCTACAACTGCAAGACTGGAAAGATATATACAAACTCTGTTATTGGAGATTCTGAAGGAGAAAATTATATTTTCAGGCTGAACTTTTGTTCCGATGGCGATGATGTACTCCTGTATTTTAACTCCTTCGATAGAATTGAAGAGTATGGCTTGCTCTCTGGATGGAAATTTAAAGTTTTGGACTACAGTAGAGTTGGATTGAACATTTGATTGATTACTTTGTGTGTCCCTGAAGTCAGAGACACTCGGTATGTAAGTAGAGTTCATGTTAATATCAGGAATATATGCCGATAATATTTGGCATACCCCTCTGAAAAAACCAATTTATCTTTCGCTAAGGAAAAAAATCTCACCGATATAAACCGAAGTTAAGATCTTGTTACACTTTTTACACCTTTTTTTAGTTTTAACACTTGTAGAATTTATTAGCGGACACTACAGCCATTCACGACTGATTGTCAGAGTCGACTGAGGTCTAAGTTTGATTTGCCATTTATCGCACCTGTGTGCGAAGCGGTCCCAGTTGTGGGAACTGTCTCGTCGACAAATTATGAATTTTTGGGTCGTGTGGGTCTTTTGTTGTCATAAATAGAGATGGAAATGTTTTTGGCTTTCTACTACATCGTCTTAATGCAAAAAAATATGGTAATCTACCAAAGAAAGGAAGGAAGCGGTCAGTTTCAAGATTTAACGCTATACAGAAATGTGTACGTAATGCAAAGAAGTAACTTTCGGACACAAACTGGAAGTAAAAGCCCTCTCAAAATAGCTATTGTCATATAAACATTGACATACACAGAAAAAATTACTTCCGAAAGAAATACTTTTATATGAACGGTGAATTATGCGAAATATAATTTTCTCTATACCGTTTGTATTCCAAACATTCGTAATGGAATCGATTGTGATATCATTCACAAGATTCCTACACAATATGATAAATGGAAGAAGTAAAGCTTCCCTGACATGAAACACTGTCATCCTCACTGGTATACATCGACGTTTCGCTGTAAGATACTTGCCTTAGGGCTCTTCAGTACCAATCTGGATAACATTATGAGAAAAAACACCAGAATTAATTCATAACATTACGACTTTATGTCTCGGAATAAGTTTGATCAACTATATCCTCAATGACATCGTAATGACATTCGTTCGCTTATTTGATTACATCCCGTCAAAAAAAAACTCATTTAAATTGAAAGGGTTATATTTTTGAGAGTGATTATTTATTGAGAAAAAAGTGGCTTCCTACTACTCCATCTTGATTCAAAAAAATGTGGGAATCCTACAAAGAAAGGAAGGAAATAATCAATTTCAAAAGCCAAAAATATTCTTTCACAAAAAAATTTTAAAAAAGTAAGATACCATGCTTATGAATCCCGTTCATGAAATGTTTATAGACGACTTTAATCGAAGAAATTAAGTCTGCTAATTTAGTACGTATATATACCAAAATATCACATTTAACAATTTCTCCGCTGTTATTCGACAAAATACAATTTATGGGTGTCAAGGAAATGTACAATGGCTGCAAGGATACCTATCATACGCAACGACTACAAAAGGTTAGTGTGCTGGCTGATATTGCGCGAAAGTACACTTATTGGTTCATAGTTTTTTATAAAAAATTGACAGAAGAATTGCATCTGGATTTTGTACAAAATACATTGATACCTAATTTGAGCGAGTATCTTTTTGATACTCATACAGGCAATTTCCATTTAGCTGCAAGTGTGTGCGAAATAGTAAACAGAACATTTCCAAAGCGGATGATAGTTGAATGCCGCACTAGATCACCTAATCTTAGTTCAATAAACTTCCAAGTCGATACCAAGAGACCAGACAATATTCGTGATCTAACAAATCGCGAATCAGGCAAGAATGTCAGAACATAACACGCAAGGTGCGAGCAGATGATTATGTAGCAGTGAGGGGAGAACATTTTGAACATTTACTGTAATTTTTTTTTTGTTATTGATAGTGTTACTAGTAGCTGCCCAACAATATTGTTTTAATAAATGTAATTGCATTTACTGACTATATTTAACTATTTAACAATTACTATAATATAGGTATATATGGAGCCATTATATTTTATATGCATTTTTAATTTCAAAAATGCAGGTTTGTTCAACTTTTCTCAGCGACAAATTATAAAAGATATTCAAAACTAACACCGTTGAGTCAAAATACAAAAAGTTTGAAGCCACAGCGCAAGTAATATATTTCGTAAAGATGCTATCACTCCAGCGATATAATATTTTATAACATTTTCAATAGAAAGTGACAAGAGACCGAAAAATAAATTATGGTTTCTTCAAGAAATATATTCCATATTCCATTCGAAGTGATATACAGTATTATTTACATGAGATTTTAATTTAAAATTTATTCCATCGTTCTGAAAGGACGGCTTTGTGGTGCTTCGCAATTTATGGCGTATACATTTTCTTTCAGCAAATTGAAACGAAGTAACAGTGTTCTGAAGTATGGAATTATTAGCTCAATTATTCGAGCTCTAGTTAGGTTTTCTATGTAGTGGAGAGGTGAGTTTTTAATATTTTGCATCAACTCTATCGATCCGTGCATTATTGCACGGAGATTATTGGGGTGAACCGTTGTTAATTTTTACGAAATCACTTCGGGATGTAGTAGATTTGAAAGGTCCAACAAACCCACATTTTTGTATTTCATCTTATTCAAAGACATTATTGCTTCATTTTTAATGATATCGCTGAAGTTCATGCTACGTTTGAGATTACATGTAAAGATTAAACTATTACAAACTAAAAATTTGCACATACCTCAATAACTTGTGACAATTATAAAACTCATGAAATATTAAGTGTGCTATACTGCTATTGAAATGTATTCAATCATCCAGTATATACATATCATTCATTTCAGCCAGAAATGGATAGGGTTTTAATATGTTTTGCTACATATGTTTTTATAGAGTTGTAGAATCGAATGTTAGCAGTCGGTTGGAAACAATTTATGTGAATAAACAAGTTTCTATTTGCAATTTTTGTAATTTTACCGAGTCTTTCTAGTACATAACAAAAGAGGCGACGTGGAGTGGTAACACTTTATAAACATTATAAGAACCCAGTGTAGTAGCGTATGTTGAACAAATTGAAAATTTTGGCTCGCGAAAATGTAAGATCCACAAACAAATCGATATCTATCATATGATGGACAAGTACGGAAATTTAGTGCTCAAGATAGCGATTAGGTAATTTATAAGCGTAAACTTGATGATTATTTCCAAGTAAATGATATTGCTGATGATAAGAAAAAATCAATATTATTGAATGCCTTGGATGAAGATGCGTACAAGTTGATATATAATTTGTATCCGAAGATACCGAAGTAAAAAGCTATCAACAACTCACAGAACTGTTTAATCATTACTTTAAAGTGTCCGACCCTCTTTGTAGCAAGATCGAAGTTTTTCGCAACCTTCAAGAATCAACAAGAAAGTGCAAATGAGTGGGTGGCCAGAGTAAGAAATTCAGCTCTCAACTGCGAATTTGAAGAAACAGTAATCGATATGATTTTACGTTATCGATTCATCGTTGGATTTGATGAAGGGTCAGTTTAATCTAAACTTTTTAGGAAAAGTTAACTTACTAGTTTGCAGATGTTTTAGAAAATGCATTGGCGGAAATGGCGTCGGAGGACAATTATTACAGCAGCAAACATCACACAGTTCTAAACCCAAGGAAAAGTGCAAGTGTTGTGGTAGAAATAATCATAATACACAAAATTGCCAATTGCGTAATAATTTGTGTGATTTGTGCAAATGCAAAGGGCATATGAGTCCTATGTATCCGAAGAAGAAAGAAAATGCAAGAGGAACATCTACTCCAAAATCGCGTTTTTTCTAGATTACAGGACGTAGGGTTGAAAGTAAGTCCAGATAAATGTAGTTTTTCTGAAGATAGAATAAGTTATCTTGGTATAATAGATAAACACGATTTATACACGTCACCAGAAAAAAAATTGACAATAAAAAATGCACTAGCGCCCACAAATGTTGAACAGTTACAGTCAGTATTGGGCATGATAAACTATTATGGGAAGCTTATACCTAATTCAGCTACTTCATTACACCTCCTATACGAACTTCTGGAAAAAATGACAAATGGGCATGGACTACAAATTGTGAAAAATCATTTGAAAAGGTGAAAGAATGAGAGTCCGAGCCTAGCAATGTGACCTGTAAGTGTACCTATCAGCAAGCGGTGAAATTTTTGTAATTTGATAGCGGAAATCAAACCTAAAAATACCAACTGTTTTTGTCATATTTTGTATAGTTTTGGTCGTCTTTTTGTAACCAGTACGTCTAACAATTTATTAGATAGTTTCTTCTATGAACAACTATAAAATAAAACCGCTACAATTCTCAAGGCCTTATATTGGTTATCAGCGAGCACACGATTGACCAACAGGGCCATACGAAGCGTCTAATGAATAATTTTTGTAGTCATGGATAGCGCACCTAATCCTGATTCTTCTTACTACATAAGTTTCAAAAATAATTCCAGACTGTTTTCATCTGTACTGAGTAAAACAAATACATCAATTTTTCCTACAAAAAACAAGCAAGAGCAAACCTCAAGCAGAAGACTACTTAGTTAGCCTTAAGAAACTACGTTACTCCACAAAATTTTTTTTTCCTCTAAAATATCTCAAGCGAAAAAGTAGTATATGAATTCTTCAGCAACACTGAAGGAAAAATAACCATCAACCAAGAAATTTTAATGGCGAGAAGACTGATCACCTCAAGCGAAAAACTTATCATCTCTAACGTATGTCCATCGCTCACATAGTCTCCTTGAAGCTGAGCTACGCGGGCTGGGACTAACTTTGGTATCTCAAATGTCCTTTCTGAGAATCGGAGTATAAAACCCAAATTTTAAATATGTCCTATGTTTCCAGAGACAAGCATATATTTCTCCATTAGATCACTCCAAATTACCTCAATCTACCGTTATATCCTTTGACCAAAGTTCATACCGTATATACCTCACATAGATAATCAGGTATGTTTCAAAAGCAAGAAAAGTGGACATTTACCTGTCAATTGTGCAAATATGAACACATATGAATCTGTCCCCATCACAAACGTTAAAGATGAAGCGAAGAAAAATGTTGAATTCAAATAATTTTATATGATTCGAAATGCATTGACGATTCAAAATGAAGTTTTGTTGTGGAATAACAGAATTGTTACACCTGAAAGTATAATACGACAATTATTGCTTGAACAATTATATTTGTCTCATCTTGGGATAGTAGAAATGGAATCGATGGCCAGAGCAATTTTTTGGCCGGGAATTAATAAGGATATAGAATTTACATGAAATTATTGCGACAATTGACAACATTGATTCCTTGGAAATGGCCAGAAGAAATTTTCTCTTTAATCCACATTGATTACATGGGATCTTTTCTAAATGAATATTTTCTTATAATATCAGTGGAAGTTTTTCCTACTTCTATATTAAGTACATCAAATTTCACAATTTCAGCATTGCATAGTACATTTGCAAGGTACGGGTTAGCAAAACTTATGGTTTCGGATAAATCGATGTCTTTCACAAGTTCTAATATTGAACACATTACATCATAACCATTCTTTCCACAATCAAATGGTGCAGCCATGAATCTCACCCTCAATTAATGTTCGGGCGTGATTTGAAAACCAAATTCAGAAGTATGAATCCCGACCGGAAAAAAGAAATTTAAAAAAGAGTTTTGGATAGACAACAAAAGCAAATAGAAAATTTCCGGGTGGAGATTGATAGAAAATTTGTTATTGGCGAGAAAGTCATTGTGATAGATTACCGAGAAATTAATAAACAAACTTGGATATCTGCGATATCCTAATCTAACCTAAATTGTTAGAATTCCTGAAATTCGCAAATCATGGAAACGTCACACTGGTTTGCGAGATGGTAGGGTTTACACCAAGAATAGGAATCGAGAGGAAACTGATTTGAATAATGACCGGCTTGTACGTGAAGTTGAAAGTTTCAAACAATTCACCTGATGTCAGCAAACCAAAAAGAAATAGAAAACGTCCAGAGCGTTTAAATTATGATTGAATTATTTTTTTAATTTAATGCTTGTATTTTGGAAACAAAGTGGTACCTACATAATTAGTATTTTCGAGATAATTTTGTATCTTTTAAGTTTTGATCTTGTGGTGGAGGACTTGATATACTGCTGATGAAATGTATTCAATCACCCAGTATGTACATACCATTCATTTCAGCAAAATATATGTTTTGCTACCTATGTTTTTATATATTTGAAAAATCGGATGTTAGCAGGTGATTGGAAACAATTTAGATATGTGATTAAACGACTTTTTATTTGCAAATCTCGTAATTTCACCCAGTCATTTCCAATACATAACATTAGGATTTTTTTAAGGACACAACAAAAACACTACAGGAGAATCCTCAAGGCGATCTAACAGCGGTGCCTGTGCAGAAGTAGGGATTCACAATGGACTCGAATGAGCAGCCACAGTCCGTCGCGTATTTCTTATATGCACCGCTCTTGGTGGAATCAAATATGCCAAGTCATCTGAATTCTCTATAGAAGAGAAACAAACCTCCAACCTTTCTTGGATGCTGCAGATTATCGAGACTGCAAGTGATGTTCGCGTCTCCAATGAGGCGGATGACTCTTTTCTGCAGCTTCAGAATATGTTTGGGGGTGGAGCTCCATACATGAAAACAATACTCCAAAGAAAGTCTGGTATATGCTTTATATAGCATCAAAAGTTGCTGAGGAGTGTACAGTTTTCTGGTTTGGAACAGTATTCCAAGCTTCTGAAAAGCAGCCTTTGCAATTCTGACTGGGCCAAGATATATTGGTGTAAATTTTAACCCCCAACAAACTTATCGAAGCAGAAAGCGAAATTGTCTGACCTGACATTATTATATTCGGTTCGGAGACATTTATCTTTTTTGAAAAAAACCGATGTGGCATTGAATTGAACCTGGTTACTTTCGAAATTACTTCTAGATCCTCATCAAGATATTCAACCACCTGTTGCCGGTGAAAATGTGCATCCGCAGCCGATGTCCTGGAATCCAAATGTAATGACGAGACAAGTGTGCTGTCGTCAGCAAAGCAATATACTTGATTCTTCATTTTTTCCAACAAGTCGTTTTTTTATAATGAAAAAATGGTTGGAGACAATATGGATCCTTGAGGATTACCAGCGTTGATAATGAAAGTATTTGAGAGATATCCATCGACGGTCACTTGTAGGGAAGGTTCTTTCAGGAAGCTGAAAATCCAAACACAAAAATGATCCGACAAGCCATAACATCGAAACTTGGCCACCAAACCCTCACGCCATACACAGTCAATGGCCTTGGAAATATCAAGCGCAACAGCTCTTGACTATACATGTTACTCGATTGCGTTATTTCAAATATGGATGACATACGATAGAGGTCGCCTGTTGATCTTTGTTTCTGAAAGCCATATTGATGATCGCTCAAGATGTTGAAGCCTTCCAAATGTTTGAGGATATAGTGCTTTACGGCTCTCTCCATGATTTTTGATATCACTGGTATAAAAGCGACTGGACTGTAGTTATTTGGAAGAATATTTTTGCCCTTTTCGGGAATAAGCTGAACGCGAGCAATCTTTCAACAAGAAGGAAAAACCCCTTTCTTGTAAGACAGGTTGAAAAGTCTGCAAAATACTGGTGCAAGTTTTGAAGTACGATGACGGGCACTTCATCAGGACCAGACGCCTTGTTGACATTGGACCGTTTCAAAATTTGCCTGACTAGACGCTATCGAAAAGTTATTTCCAGCATTGTATTCGATATGTACTACAACGATATAACAATGAATCTTTGATTGAACGCTTCGTGTCAATAAATCCAACATCAATTTTTTTTTCAAATACGTACCTGTCTCTTTTATAACAAATATCAATAAAGCGATATGATCACAGTTCCATTTGAAACAAGTAGAAATATAAGAATAAAAGCATCAGGATCATTTTCAGTTCGCTTCGCAGCAATGTAGATCACTTCGACCGTGGCCGTTGTCGCATCGACTTTGATGATATCTGCCCCAGTAGAAGACGGAACCTCTGCTCTAAAAACATGGTACAGTTTGTTAGACACTGGCTGTGAAAGCCTACACACTATGGTGAATATTTTCTTCAATAAATGAATAGTCATTATATATTCTAATAATCAACAGGTCAATACAAAAACATTAAAAACGCTAAAATAAACAAACTCTCAGGTATCTCAAAAGTGCGAAAACGTTTTCTACTTTTCATACTCACAGATAATTTTGGTAACTTTGGTGACACATATGAAGAATCGTTGAATACGTGTCAGTGTAGGGGTGTGCTGGTGATGTTTTCTTAGTGTTCGGAATCAGACCGACCTTACTCAAGTCTGATTCTCACTACATAAGTATTGATGTTGGTGTTTTACCTAAATTTCTTCTTCTCATCAGTACCGGGTATGGCCTCTTCAGATGAAGGGGCAAGCACCCCGAAACCGGTCTATCGGTTGGTCGTATCGACCAAACGTATCTGCTTTTCATATTGGGAAATAACTTGCGACGAATCTTTCAAATCGAAGACATTGCACAGGTGCCTGATAGTTTTACTTCAACTCTCTGCGCGGCATTAGCTGGGTTAGTTGTTGTTTTTCCGTTGGGTATCTGCCACACGTACCTACAGTCGTGGGTATGTATGAGAGGAAAGAGGAAACTTTGAGCACGTCATAATAATAACCATTATACCGACTCCCACCCCGGAGTATGCTTGTGAAATTGTTTCCTGGCTCTGTATGCAGATGGCGCAGTGGACATCCCACTGAATCAACTGCAGAAAGATTTCATGACTAGCTGGAATTATATTTGTTTGTTCGTGATACTCAGACGATTCACACCATTCTGAAGAGACCATGCCCGATACTGATATGACAAAGAAAATAAAAGATCTAGTACTTCTAGTATTATTCAGAACTTTTCCACTTAACATTGTCAGTCAAATTTTGATCAACTGCCATTATTTCACGTTTTTTCCATCTGTTTTTGAACCATTTTTTATTTTACTCTCACGTTAGTAGGTTCTCCATATTTATGTATTATTATTTTAGTTGTCCTGACGAAGGTGTGAATCTTTCGGTATATTTCACACCTACGTCTTTATATTCATATTCATATTGATGAACTACACTTTACAATGATTCGATCTTACACCTTACCACTTGCCTCTCATGTGAACCTAGGACTTTGTAGGTACGTGTGACAGATAACCGACGGAAAAACAACAACTAACTCAGCTAATGCCGTGCAAAAAGCTGAAGTCAAACCATCACACCTGTGAAATGGTTCACTCCGTCTGGAATAATAATAAAAAAGAATAAGAATAAATGAATGAGCAGCGATGGCCACTAACACCTGAGACATTTGGTGAGTTGCGCCATCACTTATCCAAGCAACTTGTGCAAAACCGGACTAGCAGCCCAGGCGCACTTTAGAGAGAGAAAACTATTCTCCCTCTAATGCCAGCTGTGAGTCTTCAGGGCTAACCACCTAGTAGACCCAAAACTTGATTGCTCGTAATCGAGAAAGAGGCCCCCACAATCGACTTGCTCGGAGGGGTCAAAGGTAAGGTGGCCCATAAAGATGATTTGCGAACCATGGACGCATGAGCTAATATATAGCCATATGCATTGTTACAAGAGTAGTGAGCCCGTGAGAAGAGGGAATAAGGCAGAAATGCATGCTCTATGGTATGAAACACATTCGGAGTATGCCGACTTTTCCACCCAAATTTTTAGGTATAACGTATCCTATCTTTGGCGGCAGGGCTATTTATCTCCTTCACAGCCTGTTATCGAAGTGGTAGACATGGCAGTTCTACTATTCACTGGCACGGCTGGAGAGGAGACCCGCATCGTGCCAACAATGCAGACAATCAGAACACACAGGGCGCTTCACAGAATTAGGCCTCTGAAACCATAAGAACTGGCTTGTTTGGATGCGAAGGTTAGTAGTGTTCTAATAGAAGAAGCTGCCATCTGGAAAATTAACACCGCCATGTAAAGCGCCGTCCAAGTACTTTCCGAATAGAAAAGACGAAATCCTTGCCTTGCGTTTCGGAAGATTGAATGGCGTGTACACAAGATGGATGCTAAGATCACGTCGGCGAGATAAAACGCGTCTCGTATACAAAGTGTGATGTATTACATGACGGCCACATAATTCAAGAGAAAGAATATGATATATACATTTCAAATTGCAGGAAAGCAAAGGAAAATACTACATTACTCCAAACTGTTTAGCAAAATTGATTTCAAATGGATAACGAAATTATCCCAATTTTGAACACTTTATTTTCAAATAAAATTGACAGATGAAACTTTCAACATGGCGACTAGGCGCCATATGGGAAAAAAATTAAATGGAAAGGGGTTTCTTGTGGGGTTTATCACAAGCTTCATTTTGAAGCTTCTGATAAATACTTCACAACCCTAAAATATATTGTCATTATCTTCAACTACTACAAAATGGCGGAACTTTCAATAATTGTCTGAATACATTGACATTTAACTACATAATATGAGATAATAAGCTTGTGGTCAGGTCAGGAGATGCTCGAAATGGTTGCCTTGAACTTCCTGACATATGAACAGCCTATCCGATATTTCAAGCTGAACACGCTACAAATATTTATTATTCTCTGCAATATTGAAGCAGGTTCAGTTTCGTACACCTTTTGCTTCAGATAGCCCCATAAAAAAAAGTTCGAAGGTGTCAAATCTGGCGAGCGGGCTGGCTATGCTACAGGACCTCGACGGCCAATCCAACGACTGGGAAAAGTAGTATCCAAATAGTTTAATACTTGTCTGGAGTAATGTGGTGGTGCTCCATCTTGTTGGATTACAATATCCATATCGAATTCATTAGGATTCGCTTCGACGATTTCAGTGATGAGAGGGTCAACAGTAGTTTACAACATATTCAAATACCGTTCCCCTGTTAAATTTTGATCAATAAAAAGAGTTCCTACAATATCGCTTCCCAATATTCCCGCCCAAACGTTAATTTTTGGGTGTTTTGGAGATCTCTGGTAATGTTGCTTACATAGCTTTCTAAATCAGACATTTCGCGAGGTGCACATAATTGAAAATCGTCAGCATATAGATGAACTTGACAAACGTTTGAACATGATGGAAAAACAAAAATGAATGTGACAAATAACAAGGGCACAAGAATTCTATTCTGGATTACTTTGAGTCTTAGTAAATACTTTTCATCATACTCACTTAGAAGCTGCATCAAAGAAAATATCCACTTCACTCACCTGAAACAAAAAATATATGAATCCAATGACACAATGAGAATTAACATCAAAATATGTGAGAGAGTCAAAACTGGAAGTATTTACTGGTAAATTCTGAGTGCCATTTCTTCAAAGTCCAAACCATATTTCATGTTTGTCCAAATTTATAATCATTCATTAGATCATTCAAATTAAGTAATTGATAATTTTTATATCCTGGGTACTTGAGCATGAATTAAATATTCAAAAAATAATAACTTGTTATTGCTGTCGTCAATTTTATTCGTCACAGCACATCTGTCTGAAAATAATTAATTTTCTCTCTGATGTTTCGCAAAAAAACTTGACTGATTCAATTATGGAAAAACTGGAGCCTTGAACACCAGAATATGTGTCATAGTATTCATGTTGAAAACTTTTTCCATTGAATAATAGAAGTCATCATATTGACATATAGTGCATTTCTTCAATATCTCCTCCCTTTTCATTTTTTGAACGGACGGGTCAACTCAAAAAATTGAAATTTGAGATAATGAAATTAATGCATGAATACTTTATTTTGAAGTCAAATTGACAGATGGAACTTTCAAGATGGTGACTGCTTGCCATCGGGAAAAAAATTAATGGAAAGGGAGGTCTTGTGACACATCATTTTGAAGCTACTGACAAACAATTCACAACCTTACTACAAAATGGCGGAATATTTAATAATTTTCTGCAGACAAAGACATTAATATCGATATTTCTAGAAATGTTCCTTTGTATCTGCCAAATGGCAATTCCAAAATTTCGATAAGGTTTATTAAATTCTTTTTCATTTATATAAACGTCAAAAAATGTCAGCGATAATGAACATCATTTTTCAGTTAGAATATTCTCATTTAGTTTTCGCTTTTACTAGTAGAAAGATACCACATCAAAAATCTCTAAATCTCTCGTCTATTGGAAGAAAACATTGAAGCAATTTTTATTTAAGGTGAGACGCGTAACTTTCACGAGACCGAAAGGATTTTCAATGAACGTTTTCCGAATCGTCCTATCTGTAGAAAATACTTGTATCCAAGTTCACAACTATCGGTAGTATACATAACAAAAAGCCCCCAGGTCATGTCTCCATTCCGGAAGAACAGCAAGTGCAAAAATTGGTGAGATGGTAGTAAATCCTAAACAGTCTACTTATTCCGTCACTAATGATTGTGAGGTGTCTCCTTCTGCTGTGTAGAGACTTTTGAAGAGGAATGGGTATCATCCATACAAAATTAAAATGGTACACAAATTAACTGAAGATGGCCCTGATCAAAAAACAGAATTCTGCGAAATCATGACGGAAACCATTGCAAGGCGTCCCACCTATCTCCACAATATTTGTTTTAGTGACAAATGCACTTTTTGTCAAACGGCAATGTTCACAGAGAAAATTTCTGTTAATGAATTGACACCAACCCTCACATTTTCCGTGAAACACACATA
>WOGO01004481.1:425-13239 GCA_015342085.1 Leptinotarsa defecta | reverse complement strand
CATTCAGCTGTCAGCACGATTCCTTACACCTTAGCTTTTGGGAGGTTTTATTACTTCTCGCCCTACTTATTTCTGCCACTGACCAGGAGTCCGGCGACCCCATCCATAAGACCACATTGGCTTCCCGAACAGGGCCAGTCTCCTGGCCGTTACCCTATTCGCCACCTGGGGACGCGCTCGATAGAAAGCCCAACCCACGGGTTCATTCAAATATATTCCTCATTTCAATTATTCTTTTTGTTCCTGTTGTGTGGCTCATAGAAAAAGGTTCATACTGAATGAATAACAGTCCAAATTTGTCAATATTTTATACAACATGTTCACAAAATGTATCAAATGAATGTATATCTTTTTTCCATATAGCTTTACGCAAGGAACATCCTATATAATAATCACCTTCGATTGTATTCTCTGAACCAAAAATGCAAAGTTTTCATAGAACTAAAAGTTTAATTGAAAGGGGTATATTTTTAGGAGAGATTGATTTTTAGATTTTAACTTCTCCATCTGTGTCAAAAGAAATTGATTTCCAAATAAACTTTTTTCAAGGACAAAACACAAGCATTACAGAAAAATCCTTGAGGCGTTCTTATAGCGGTGCCTGTGCGAAAGTAGTGATTCACAGTGGATTTGAATCGCTGGAGAATAAATCCATTTGGAAAAACGTTCTCAGGAAGTTTCACATAAACGCCATTTTGAACCGCTCTCAGTGGAATCAAATGTGTCAAGTCTCTTGAACACCTCCCGTGAAAGTATCTATAGAAGAAAGATAAATCTCCAAACTTTCTTCGATCTTCCATGCTATCAAGGTTGCAGGTAATGTCCGCGTCTCCAATCAGGCGGACGGTTCTTTTCTGAATGGAATCCAGCAGCTTCAGGATATGATTGGGGCAGAGCTCCATACATGAGAACAATAATCCAAAGAAGATCTGATACGACCTTTATAAAGCATCAAACGTTGCTGAGGTGTGTACAGTTTTCTGGTTCGGAACAGTGTTCCAAGCTTTTGAGAAGCACCCTCGGCAATTCCTGCGACCTGATTGTGCCAAGACATATTGGTGTACATTTTAACCCTCAACAAATTCATCGAAGCAGAAAGTGGAATTGTATGACCTAACATTATTATACCCGGTTCGGAAACATTTATTTTTTTTAATAAAACCGATGCCTGGGTTTTTGTAGCATTGAATTGAACCTGGTTATTTTCATCCCAATTCGAAATTGCTTCTGGATCCTCATTGAGCAAACTCTCATGCCACACACGGTCAAAAGCCTTAGAACTATCAAGCTCTTGACCCTTCATGTTTCTCTGGATCTAGATCAAGAAGACTAGCATATTCTCCATCACGGTCAGGAATCCTAGTGGGCTCATTCATGATCTGAGTAAGTCCGGTACTTATTGCAAAAGCCCCAGCTTCGCAACCTTGTTCGTCAATAATATTTGAAAATTTGAGCCATTCTATATTGACATTGAAGTCACCGAATATGAAAATTTGGCACTGCTATGATTGATTTGCAGAAAGTCAATGTGTGTATCGCTAGGTGGTCGATAAACGATAAAGTTTCGGGGTTCCAGTATTTTTCCTCGTTGACAGGAGAGATCGCTTCTGATGAAGCGATGGGGTTTGTTGAAGCACTGACTTTGGTTTCTGTGAGTGCAAGAATATGAGGACTATTTGTTTGCAGATGTTGGTGCACTGAGTTTATATTTGAGTTCAGTCCTCTGATGTTGCAGAAATCAATTTTGAAGCTGCTAGTGGGCCTCTTAACAGTTGCAGTTACCATACTATTTTCCTGTGGACTGAGTTTACAAAAACCCTGGTGACTGTGTCAGAAATAGTGGTTTTCCAATAACTTGCAGGATGATGCTGTTGATTTAGCTCCCATCCGGAGATCCGATTGGTATAACTTTCAGGCACAAACTGGAAAGAAAATAATGTGAACATTGAATTATAAAAAAAATACATTCTCCGATTCGAACTGAAAGTAGCATCAATTTGATGAAAGTATATTTACAAAATACTTTCTATTGACCCTCTGAAAATTCCAGACTCTAGTTCAACTTGCCTCAATGAAACTGTTAGATTTGTGATACAGTATCCTATAATGGCAATTCAAATATTATCATTATCATCCATCGGATTCAGTCACTAAATTCTTGCTTTTCGGCTTTGGTTTATGTGCATATTGTTCATGAAGAATAAACATAATAAAATGATCTCCAGTTAAATTCAACCCTGCAGGCATTTTGAGAAATCTGAATGGCACCTGCTAATACAACTAAATATTTCAAAGTTCACATTTTTTCCGCAGCCAATTTACATTCAATTGAGAGATTTTTTCCATGTCGTAAAGAATTGAAATATTAAAACATTTATTCCTATGAAAACTTTGCATAGTAAACACACTTCGAAAATTGATTGCGATAAAATAATAAACAGATATTAGTTCCAGTGAAAAAAAGGCGTTCGAGCAATTTTTGAATATCAATGAAAGTCCCATAACAGAATAGAAAAAAGTATAATAGAACTAAGAAATATAATCAAATGAAAAATGTGCTGCAAAGGTATTTTTATATTGAATACCGAATATTTTGAAAACTATGCGAGATGAGTAAACAGTCTGTAATATGAAATAAATATAAAATTGCATGTAGAATCGAAACCTGCAGTAGAATGAAGGATATTTTATCAAAAATAACAACAAATAACAAAATGTTCTTACTTACATTTTTTTGCAATATCTATCGACGCAGTTCCCGGAGAGTCACAGTAAAATCACTAAAAAATGTGCTTACCTATGCTGTTGAAAATTTTCCTACTCGCTCTCACATCAGTCAAACTTTTAACAATCAAGTAATCAGCCATGGGACTCATAAAAAGACTGAATATCCACATGGCTAGATAGGGGAGGGACGAAAGAGTACTATTCTGAAAAAAAAACATCCAGGATTGGTTTTCACTTTTTTACATTCAACTGAAAGTCGAGCAAAGGAATATCCTTTGTTTGTTATACAATTCTGAATGTTGCCATCAGATATATTTGCACTTAAAATCTCCCTAGACCGTTAATTATTTCCCATTTTCTTTTGCATGCATCGACTAGCTTCAAAAGGAAAACGCAATCAACAGCACAACAGTAATGTTGTTTTATCAAGTCAATGCACCGTGTCACAAATCAATGGCAAAATTGCATGAACTAGGTTTCGAATTGCTTCTGCGTCCACCGTATTCTCCGATCTGGCCCCTGGCGACTTTTTCCTGTTCTCAAACCCCAAGAGAATGCTCGCTGGAAAGACATTCAGCACCGATGATGGGGTAATCTTCGAAATTGATGCTTATTTTGAGGCTAAAGACCGTTGTTGTATACCGCTATATTTGTTAAATCGCTCTTGATTGCAACTGTATTGAATAACAAAATCAAATTTTATTAAATTTTTTTTTCTTGGTAGCTTAGGAACTTTTCAGTCCAACTGTTGATAGTATATCTTCATTAAGAGATTATTTTGAAATTAATTCCTTTCTACCTTCTTTAAAAGTTTCCCACAATTTTTTGTATAGACATGGAGAAGTAAAACCAAAAATATTTGTCCCCAAAACTTAATCTTTCCTGACAAATATCCCTTTCAATTTAAGAAATATCTTAATGACCATATCGAAGTCGATTGATTGAATAACAACGTTTCGAATTGCAAGTATCGGACAAGCTGAAATTTGTATTAAAAAATAATTTGTGCTTACCGAGGAAATTTCGAAATGTAAAATATTTTTCATATAAGAAGGAATTTCTGTGAGTAAAGTCCAGAATCCCAGGTTTTGTCCGCAATGGGCAACTAGAATAGCCCAAAATGGAAGTGAAGTCAAAATGGATTTCCACGGTGTTGGTACTTTCTAAAAATATATTACATAATTAGGTATTAAAAATATAAAAACTGTAAATTTGAATCATATCAAGTAATATACATCGAATTCGTTCAGTAAGTGTCTGTTTTTTCATTTCTTTCTAATTCTCTAAACGTGTAAGAAATTGAAATGATTAAACAGACTCCGTTAGATTGTAAACACTTGATCCCTTTGATTTTTGTTTTTCTAATAAACAGAAGACTTTCAAAATAAGTTACTGTGATATACAAACTAGTATGAATGGTCAAAATCTGAAATAAAATAAAATTTCAAAATTATGTACCAATAGATAATACTCATCTAATGAAGTTTGATTGAGTTGAACAAATTCAATAATTTTTTTAATTGCATTCACAAAGTTAAGTACAATTTCATTACTGGATTGACAAAAAAATGAATTGAACTCACAGAATAAACATATTTTCACTGAATACCTCTATACTGTATAGGAATGTCTCTTACGTCGTGAAGAAAAGAGAAATGAAACTTTCTATGTTTTTCACCACTTTTATTTGTAACTAACGTTACTTATGCAATAAACTCAGTTTATTGTATAAGTTTGAAAATGTCCGTTTAGGACGAAACTGCAGTAAGGTTAGTTACAAATAAAAGTGATAAAAAACATATAAAGTTTCATTTCTCTTTTCTTCATTATGATTTCCTTCCACATAGTAACGGCTACATCCATCAATTTATTCTCTTACGTCCAATTCCTCTTGCGTCGAATTCTCACCCTCTCCATTAGGTACACTCATCGAAATATATCCCATCCATTGACTTTACCAAAATACGAACATTGTCAAAGCTAAAATCAATGTCATATGGCGATATTTCGCCGTACGACAATTCGACATAGCGGGAATTTGAAGTAAGGGGAAAACAAGAAAGCAGAGTGATTTCCTAATAAGCAAACGGTCTTACTAAGTTTGAATTGTCGTTATTGTGAATTCAGCTCCGCCGTATACGTCATCAAAAAACTAATTGATCAGAAGGATTCCTTTGTCATTGATATGGAAAATAATGAGGCAACTTTGAATAAGTGATCGGACTCGTTGCGATACTAGAGAAGTATAAGTAATAGATTATTTTGAAGCACCATTTTTTCCTAATTTGTCGATAGGTTGATTGCTCAAATGATAGCGAAGTTACGTAAAGTGGATCCTCCGAGAGATTGGTAGCAAATTGCCAAAAACGACTCTCATAGAGAGGAAGATTTAACAGATTGTCTCTGGTCTGGATTCATGGCCATACTGGCCTGAAAGGCAATGAAGCTGCAGACTCCCTTGCAAAGAAGGGTGCTGCAAGCAGCTTCATCGGACCAGAACCTGTCTTTGGCATCGTTGTTAGACTACAGTCGGGATGAACTACGATTACTAACAGATCTTCTCACATATCACTCATTTGAATTATGATATGCAGAGACTTGGCCTGTCGGAAGACAGTGTGTGTCGTCTCTGTTTGTAAAATGAGGAAACAGCAGAGCACATATTTTGTATCTGCCATACTGGGGACTAAATCAGGTTTCAGAGTTTGGCAGAGCCGCACTTTTACCATCTGACCTGAAAGACCACTCACCATACAAACTAATCGGCTTCGTTGAGAAGCTGGGTTTATTTGGTCGAGTAGGAATAAGTGTGAGCCACAATAAACCCTTGCGAGTTGCGGTGTAGGGTCAAATAGACCCACTCATTTGTTAGCTAACCTAAGCTACCTGATGTTGTATTACTTGTATTTGCAATTCCATTTACATATAGCGTGAACCAAATTGAAGAACGAAATTCAATGACAGATTCAAGTTGACGAATATCTATTTCACTATCCTAGAGTTCATCCTTTTTATGTTTATAGCTTTCTCAAATTTCCACCAGACATATTTGAATATTTTCGACGTATCGGGAATTCAACGTAGTGGTACCTACTTATTGATCCTAGGTGAATTATTCATCTCACATCATATACTTACTCCTCTAATTACATTCGATTCACGTCAAATTCTTACTATGTCGAAATATCGATTAATCGATTGGGTGTGAGATTTGCAAAATCTCGTGTTTCTATCTGAGTCTTTCACTGAGGGCATAACAATAACGCCGTAACCATAATTCTACGTGAGAAAATTTTGCCAATGTGAGAATTCGACACAGTGATACGCACTTCAAAGTATTCTCGTACTCATCTACGAGTATATTATTAATGATGAAAATCATTGAATTGAAATAAAAATAACCTTAAACAATTTCTTACCTCCATATTCTCATTTGGTACTCCGTGTTCTATGTACTTTCTCTCTTCCGCTGATATAGATTTATGCTGAGATGGAGAGTTGGACCCCAAGAAGAAATAAACCACTGACCACAGCATTCCCAAAGCTCCGTACACATAGAAAACGACTGGCCACCCAAAAGAGGAATCTGATATTATTCCAGCTATTGGTAGAGATATCACAGTACCAAGTGGTCCACCTGAGAAGTAGGAGGGAGTTTATTGTACAGTGGCAGAGTAACCTGCTCATAAAAAAATATCGGAATCGTGATTTTGTTTAAGTATTCCTTATTCGAAAATATCGGAATCGTGATTTTGTTTAAGTATTCCTTATTCGAAAATATACTGAAAATCTGTTTTTGACACAAAAACTAGCAATGACCTGTCAGAATATATTCTTGAAACTATTATACGGGCTATAGTATGGTTTGGGCTTCCAGCAACTTCAGATTTTGAATACGTATCTACATTGTTGCAATTTTTTATCAACAATGTTCTTTCAATACTAATCAATTCAATCACTATCCTCCTGTTTCCCAAAAAATCTCACCTTTATTTCAATAAATTACAGCATTAGTTATTGAAAATGTGTTGACCGCACAAGTTCTATTTCAATCTTCAACAACCTACAGACTTTTATTGGTTCTATTTTGGCTCTAGCAGTATTCCATAATTGTAATTGCTCGTGAGAATGATATTTGTCGATGCGAGCCGAAAACGAACGAATGACCATTTCTTGAGAGAAAAAAACTATACTTTTTCCATGATTTCTATCAGGAATATTTCAAAAACTCATTTGTGACATCATTAAATTTCATTGCAAGAAGCATTCTAAATAATTATTTGAAAAAACTTTCAATAATGATTGTAAAAATTTCGTTGAGTGAGCAAGCTCGGTTGGTTGCCTCCCGTTACAGTGACTTTCAAAGTGGTTGTGGTTAATGAAAAATCCTGAATTTTCGCAAACCCTTTAATAAAGAGGTGGTGAGTACTGATTGAAATTCACCATTCATAAATAATACCGGGAATGGTATAATATAGCATTCTGCATAGTTCAATAATATATTGAAGCGAAGACACCTGCACATGAAATACAATTCGTACAAAAACTTAAGCACCCAAAAACCTTATTTCCTCTCAAAACTGATTTGTTATTAGCACGGGTACTTTACTACAAAATAGTGGTTCTTCAGAATGTCGAATGAAGTAACGTTGGGAGATTTACATGCATTGCTCATCACTCTCAATTTGAAATCTGACCAGACCCAAAATTCGCTGTCCCAAATTAAAGCTGAACTAACAGCTGCAAATAATAAAATAAAATTATCAGAGTAGGAAAACTCTGAACTTAAGAAAAAAATTTGTTCACTTGACCGCACATCCCGCAGCAATAATATTATTGTTTTTGGATTGGAAGTTGATGACGAGAACGCTGGCCTTACTCTTTTGGGCGAAAAAACTGAAACACGTATTAGTGCAAGTGATTTAAATAACATCTTTTTTCACAAGTAGAGGTGGCAAGAAATTATTGAAGATTGAATTCTTATTATATGTAAAAAAGAGTGAAATATTGAGGAATGCTTACAAATTGAAGAATGCGGATATTTTCGTTTCTAACGATTTGAGTCAGGAAGATCAAGTCAAGAACAAAGATCTAAGACTATTTTTGAACGAAGATAAGCAACACGGATTGCGGTCAACTATAAAAAACAACGCCCTACTTGTCGATAATGGTAAATACACACTGGAAGAGTTACAGAGTGTTCCAAACTTATCTAGGCACTCCTCAAACAGCAGTGTCTAGAAGATGACAGTACTACCAACTGTCGAAAGCGCTCGCAGATAATTAATAGAAGATATAAAGCTTCAAATCCTTTTTGTAGAATTTAATATTGATATATAAATATATAAATCTAAGAACCAATGTGAAAATCATAGAACAGATAGTATTTCTGATATTGAAGTTGAAAATTTGTAGTTATGAAAATTGAGAGGTGGTAACTAAGGGAAGTAGATTTTCTACTTTTTTGTCAACAAACGGATTCTTCTCAAGGCGACGAAGGTGAACGCCACGTGAATTTTCTGTCTCCAGAAATTGAAAAAATCATAATAAAGAAAAGTTCTAAATAGAATATAATTGGGTTGTATACGGATAATTGAAAGTTAATAAAATAAGGGCCAAACTGATGAGTCCAGTTCCAGTGAAATTTCCATGATTCAGCTCCGAAGCTTAGAAAACCCACATCACACACCATCATTGAAAGAAAACCAGGTATTTACCGATTCCACTTCAAATAAAATTTATGTTTATATAAGAAAAATCCAAGAATAAAATAACAGGACAATCAAAACAAACTTTGAATCCAGAAAATATTTGCAAACCAAATTAATCACAGTGACCCTGAATAATCAACTGACATTTTACAGACATAGAGTGCGTTCCGACATTCACACTAATTTAGTTCGGTGTAGGTTTAGAACTTTTTTAGAATTAAGTAATTTTCTCTTTTGGTAATTTCTATATTTTTTTGAATTCGACATTTTTACATTTGTTATTAGAATTGTTCTACATTTTCTGAAATCAGTTGTGTTTTTTTCGAATTTCTCACAGGAACATCTGCAAGTAAAATCAAACTTGGGTAAGTAATCGTTGTGTTTGTGTCTGAATCCACCTGAGGTGTTGAGAAAAATCTCTATACACTTTGTTATCAGTCAGTACCTGCAACTACTGATCAACTGTTTGTATACATATTTTTTTTTCTATTTTATTGGTTTTGTCTTATCTATAAACACGTTCATATTTTCATCATTTCTTTCATTTACTGAATCAAATTACTTTTTTTCACGCCACCCATTTTTGTTAACTACATTTTTAATCACATTCATTTTGAAACAAGCCGGTTCAATTCGTCGGAACTTCCAATATTGGTTTCTGGTACATAAACTTTGAGCTTTGAATCTAGAGATTAAAATTCATTCTCAGTTCGAGTTCAATAATTGATTCCTGGATGGAAACGCGATGGCCAAAATTGATACAATACCTGACAATATCGGAGGTTTGGTGAAGAAGTAGCATGGGAGTAAGGGTGGCTTCCAAACAAGTGGTTATCAAGACCAAAAAAAATCAAATTCATCCAATCATCACCAAATATACGAAACTTTCGAGAATAGAAGACAAAAATTGAATAACCAATCAAAAACTTACTGCTGAGAATTCAGTGGAATTGATAGAAATTCTCGTTGTTTCCATACATTCAAAACCAAAAAAAGATATAGTAGATATTTTGGTTTCATTTCTAGAAAATAATCAACTTTGCCACAATTCAACACACCTACTCTCCTTACAGTTTACGTGATCTTATGTACGCAACAGTTTTTTCAGAGTTTATGCATCATTTGCAAAATGAGGAATATGTTTGGCCGTTCATGGCTGAAATATAGAATATCGGATCTATTGAGTTCAGTCAAGTATCAAAAAGGTGTTACACAGTGTTACAATTCATAATAACTCATGTGAATATTGTAAATATACAATACAATAAAGATTTTGGAACAGCATTAACATGAATGTATATTGAATATTGGTTCAAGGCTTTTAAATAAAAAAAAATCGCAATAATGTATATTCTTACAACATGAAAACTGAATTCATTTTGTCGCATTGTTATTCAATATATCCCTTCGGCCTTCGGTATTCAATAAACAAAGACAACGAATGCATATGCCTGTAATGACGCTTTCATGAGTTCTTGATTTTGATGAATATTTCATGGGATATCGATCAGCTTGCACATGAAAATACACTGTGTAGTTGAGCATAAGGTATACTTTTCTCAGATGATACGACATTGCTGTAATTTGAATAAAATTACAATATCGAAAATAACTGTTTGGAAATTGACAAAATAGTTGTTATTTATATTTTTTTCCGTGTAAAAATATTTAGTTAACAATGATCTCGAACGAACTCTTCATTAATCACAACATTATTTCATCGATTAAAAGTTCTGGATAAGTTGATATTACGTTGTTTCGAATGTTTTGTCCGTTTAAATTTAATGTGTTTTTCACTTCAATGAAATGAATGAAAATGCTCTTGTTTAATTTTTCCTAGTTATTTCATTTAGAAGAAAAAAATATGAAACAAATATATTATTCCCAGTAAATTGCAGTTTATTGGAAAGCACTAGTGAATTATCAAATGAAATGTTTCTCAGACTTCTGCAACTCAAAGGGTTAGGTTTGATCCAACCTACAAGTACATTTATTCACTGAACTTTTGAAGAAAATCACGTTTTGTCTTCGTTATATAGTTGCGTCCCTGTCAGCTCATAATCCGAATGAAAAGATGCATGAATATTTGATTTTCGAAACATAATAAAGCTGCCAATTTGGTTTCGAATAGTATTCATGTCATTCACTCAACCCAACTGAATGCAAAAATTTGGTTGACCATCTAAACCGAATTCAATAAATATCTGTCGACATGCCGGACACGACTTAAATTGCGGTAATTTTGATTGTCATGTATACGGCTACAGAGGCGGTCTATCGGATGTGGGGGATAACCAAATTACATTAAACCGGAGCGATTATTGAATCAGTTGAATTAAATAATAAGGCCTCTGGCACGTACGTGTGCTATGCGTTATGAACAGTCACTCACGATTTGTATATTTGATGAAAATGTTTTCGTGGGTGCACCTGTTTTGGTGGCATGAGCTGGCCAGCAGAAAAATGATACTTCTTTGTACAATGTTTTTTATTCAAACCTGAGATATGTGTTGAACCATCATTATCTAGGTTCCCAACCATCCTCTATCCAAATATCACAACCCACTCCAAACTAAATACTGACAACTTGAACCTCAGAATTTTGGGAAACAACCTCCCACTTCAAGACTCGTTGACCTACTCGGGGATTATTTTCACGTGGACTCTCAAATGGAAAACCGGCCTGAGAGAAACTCTGAACAGAGTCCCAAACAGGCGAGCAATCGAGCTCGCCTGTTTGGCGTCATAAGACCGATCCCAGACTATAAAACCAGGATCCACTGCAGTCTCTCCTTAAGACGATCCCACCGAATCCTAACCACCGAGATAAGAATCCTACGAAATATCCATAACCTTTTCTTCGATACCCCTCCCATTTTGTGTAACACAAAAACACCCCAATAAAGCCAATATTCCAGGAACGACAAGGCACCAACACCGCTACCATTAACACACACACACACCAGGACATCTACTGCGGATGGACATATTTCCCGGCAGGTGAGGGTTGCATATCTTAATGAGGATCTAGAAGTGGTTTAGAATTGGAGTGAAACCAACCAAATTCAATTCAATGCCGCCAAAACCCAGGGATTGGTTTTCCCCAAGATAATGGTCTTCAAACTGAAAATAATAATGCCAGAACAGACAATTTCTCTTTCTGCTTCTATTAGTTTGTTGGGGGTTAAGGTGGACCCCGATTTTTCTTGGCATAATCATGTCGCTGGAACTGCAAAAGCTGCTCCTCAAAAACTTGGTACACTGTTCCAAACCAAAGAACTGTACACACCTCAGCAACGTTTGGTTCTGCATAAAACTCAGATCTGACTTTGTGTGAAATATTGTTCTCACGTATGGAGCACCGCCTCTAAGCATACCCTAAAGCTGCTGGATTCTTCAGAAAAGAGCCATCCGCCTGAATGCAGAAGCGAACATCGCTTGCAACCTTGATAGTCTGGAACATCGTCGAAAAAAGGTTGGAGAATTGTCTCTCTCATTTTCAGAAATACGCGAGGACTTGTGGATTTTCAACTCAGTACACTTCCTGTTTAAAAACTCAACTCTTTCATTGAGAGAGCTGACAACGTTTTCCCAAATGGATTTAATCTCATGCGTTTCAAATCCTACATGCTACCTGGCAGGTCGCCAGCAACCTGTTAAATTCAACGGCGACATATCAAAACCTTTGAAAGTCAATTATGGAGTACCACAGGGTTCAGTCCTGTGTCCCGTATTACTTATTATTTACATTAATGATATGACTTTCAACGTAATGAATGTGTCTCCTATAATGTATGCTGATGATGCAACTTTCTTGTTGAGTGACACTACTCCTCACAATCTATTTTCTAACGCTAATGCATCTGAAACGTTTTTAGCAAACTGGTCTAGAAGCAATTATCTCATTATAAATGACGAAAAAACCAAAACGATATATTTCTCAACTGAGAGTAATATAAAAAATGATGAACCAGTCAAGCTTCTCTGAGTGTATTTTGATTCATCTCTGAATTCCTTTTCGCATATTCACAAATTATCAAATCGACTATGCACGTGTATATATACATGATAAGACAATTTAGCAACATAATAACAACGGATTGTTTAAGAGTAGCTTATTTCGCCATTTTTCACAGCATAATGACATATGGACTAATAGTTTGGGGTTCGTCTCATCATCTAGATATAATATTCAAACAGCAAAAAAAAGTAGTAAGAATTATGGCACAGACTAAATACGATTATCATTGTAAACCTCTTTTTAGAAATCTCCGTATATTAACTCTGCGATCTTACTTCATATATGAATGTCTCTGTTATGTTGAAAACTTAATATGTGAAAATAAATTGGCTAAGCAGGAAGACATACACCAACA
>WOGO01004480.1:0-13240 GCA_015342085.1 Leptinotarsa defecta | reverse complement strand
TGGTAAAGTAATGATAACCAAGCATTAAAAAAAATAATCATAATTATTTGTCAATATCTTTTAATTTATTGCGATGAATAGCCTCAAATTTCATGGGGAGGCTAAGCTTCCCTTGCCTCCTCTGATGAGCCGCAGCTGTCACCAAGAAATTATTGAATTTCCAATACATTCGCTTGAGTCTTTCCAACGCCACCGAAGAAAGTCAAGTTCCTCTACGGCAGCGAAATTTCGCTACGGTTGGCCACACTGATAGATTCTGAGAATTTGAATAGTATTTTTCCAAAATTTGTATGGTTTGAAGCATTTTTAATATTCGTTATCGATCATTCACAACTGCATACGTACCTCTTGTTCTCTGCTACCTTGAGAATAGCCGTTTTCAGTTGATTTTTCGTCATTGTTTTGTGATCTACTCCAATTGCTATTCCGAAATCTTCTAGTTTTTTCACATTGTTTGGTTGATCACTCATGAAAGGCAGTCCAACCATTGGAACTTCATTACGGATGGCTTCTTCTATAGACTGAAGACCTCCTTGAGTGATAAAAGCTCTGACGTTAGGATGACCTAGAATTATAATGCAACTCTCAGAGGTCGTATTCAACTTTTTTATAGTACACTCCGATTACAAAATGGGAAAACGAAATTTGAAAGACACAAAAACAATTCCAAGAAAACAATAATGGAAACAATACGAAACACGTAGTAGTAAGTGAGGGATATGGAAAAAACCCATATATACAGGGTCGCTGATATGTACGGAAACGGTCGATTATTTCCTAAAGTATGATAGCTAGCGAAAAATGTTGAAAGTTTCAGGGTTTTTCAATATATATAACACTTACTGAAAATTAAGTATACAGGGATCATGAATAACGCCTTTGCCTTGGATGTCCTAGCCCGTAAGCCTTCCCATTATCTATCGCCACCGCTGTCAAGGGAACCCCTACTCCACCGAACTCACCTTCTCTGCGTACCACCGTTGCAAGGCAATGGCCATACGAGGAGGCGAATCAGCGGGGTAGAAGACCCATTTTTTTATTTTCTATCCCAAAACATAACAATTACAAATATCATCAATCCTAAACTTAACAATTTCATACTCAAATAACAATACAAAAATGAATTAAACTCATAACATTGTAGCTACTCCCGTCAAACCGATAACCTAACGGAAACATCAACGAAAATCTGTTCTTCTTTCCCAGTACCCATATTTATTTTATACAAGCCACGCTGCACCTTCTTGGATTCGTTCACAGTCTAGCGGTATCGTTTCGAATCATGATTGTCGAACTCAATACCCCTTCCTTTTACTGTTCACCACGATGGCTTTAGTGCAGCTTCACATCTATCCTTCCCTTTCTTCCCTCACCACGTTCTGCGCCCATTCATTAACAAAACGTATCCATTCATCCTTTTTCCCATTTATATCTATCAACATGATTTCACCCCGTATCCCTCTCCTTCCATTCTCTCCATCCAATCCTGTCCCCGTTCATGCATCTATCAATCACATGCTCTGCCGTTTCAGGATCCCCGTACTCACAGGCGGAGGAACCTCCGGGTCCAGGTTAAATCTCGCCAGGTATCCCGGAAAGTTCCCATGCCCAGTGATTAGTTGGACAGCCTTCCGCGACAGATCCAGGGATTCATATCCGACTGTTTTTCAGAACCTGTGGAACAGCCGCCCAATCGTGCCTTTCTCCCACTCCCTCTGCCATTCTCCCCAAATCTTCTCTTTTATTCTTCTCCTCTCATTCGTTTTACTGCAAGTCCTCGTTATTTCCCACGTAATATCTGCTCTATCCATACCCTTGGTGACTTTTTCATGAGCCTTCACATCACCTTCATTGTTCCGGTCGTGCCCCCTCCTCCACGTAATCAGGGTACGTACTTCCCTTCCATGCCTTTTCTCTTATCATCCGCTGAATCATCTCTGTCCTTTTACTCCCCACTCTTCCTGCTTTCACTCTTTCTATCGCATTGCAGAGTCACTGACTACTTTCACGCTCTCATCCATGCCCCACATGCTGATCACTCGCTCGATCGCAATCAGCTCTGCCTCGTTCACGTTGCTTTGTCCGGTGACCCTTTCATTCCTTGTGATCCATTCATCCCCTCCTCTTTTATATGCCCAGCCTATCCCCATTCTTTCTTTCTCTATCCTCGCCCCGGCATCTACATATACTTCAATCACCCCTTCGTCCTACCTCTCCTCCAGCAATTCCCCTTGCAGCCAGGGGTATATCCTATCTACTCGTTTCACTCTGTCCTCAGTCTTCCGTATCCCATTCTCTCTCTATTCTTGGCATTTCTCTACATGTAATGGCGCCATTCCGGTGATGACACTGAGTGCAGCCGTCGGCGTCGTTCTGTAAGCTCCACACGATGCCAGCAGAAACGGCCTTTGCGCCGCACTCAGCTGTCTTCTCACCCTGCTGTCATGTACCCTATTCCCCCACACCTGTACTCCATACAAAGCCGCAGGTTTGGCTACCCTTTTATATTTATATATCACTCTCACACATTCTTTCCTTAGTCCAATATTTCTCCCGGTCCACCTTCTCATTTTTCCTGCCAACTCACTCAGCTTCTTTCTCACTTCCTTGTGGTGGTCTATGAACAATAATCCCGAGTCCACCACAATTCCGGGATACCTAACACTCGTTTTCGTTTCCATACTTCTTCCATTCATATCTAGGACCGGCGGTCTTTCATTCTTACTGGTTGGTATGTACATGCATTCCGTCTTTCTTTCGTTGTAGCTCAGCCACATCTCCTCCTCCCATGTCTTGCATTCATTCCATACCAACTTCCATCTATCCTCTATGCTTTCGATGCTGCTCTGCCATGGCTCGCAGCTCCCCCATCGAAAAGCCAGGCTGGTTATCACCCATACTTCATGCTCTCTGTCCCTCCACCAACGCCTGACTGGAAAAGTACTTGTTCGGCAGATGCCTGCTGGTCTCTTCCTTCCCCTCGGTGAAGGTACCATCCTCTTTCGAGACAATCGACGGCATGTCCTCCATTCTGTGATTGTTGAGGAGTCAATAGGCTCGGTCCCAAGGATTTTCATCCTGGATCTGCTCCATTCTCTTCCTCAACCATGTTACTCTTGCATTCCCAATCATCCTCTTATACCTATTCCTTTCCCTCCTGTATTCTTCCATACTTCTCCTCCTCCCTTCTTCTTCTCTCATGTCCTGAGCTTCTCTCCTTTTCTTTCTTACTTGTCTTCGTAGGCTTTCCAGCTCTACGTTCCACCATTCTCTCTCCGTGTCCATTACCCTTTCCCTCCTAGGTATATATTTCATACATGCTTCTCTCGCTTTCTCTTAAAGCCTCGTTGCTTCCATCTCGATCTCCTCTTTTGTATCCAACCTTCCTGGGTGGTACTCGGACATCATCCGTTCGAGCCCCTCCCAGTTGGTTCTCCTTACATTCGTTACTATTGGCCTTCTCATCTTTGGTAACCCCATCAAGCAAAACTCGATCATTCTGTGATCACTCATCGTTGCCTCAATACATACTTTCCACTCATTCACCTGCGCGCTTTCACTGATGGTCAAACCGACCCACCTTTCACCCCTGTTGCTGGAGAAAGTGGCCGGACTCTTGCAGTCATTCTCTATCATATACCCCCTCTCCATTACCCACTCTAGAACATCTTCCCTTTCATCCATGGTGTTTCCACCCCTTGCTACATTTTCACATTCATATCCCCAACCATGATCTTTCTTCCTTCCCATCCATCAAAGATTCTTCGTATTGTCTCCAATCTCACGTTCCTCCTTCACCCGGCTCGTCATACACATTCATTATTCTTACACTACTTGGATGGTGCGTCTTGAGCTTGCACCCAAGTCTGCCGCTAAACCTCATTATCTGCTGTAATGCTGTTTACAGAATGCTGTAAACTTCCGTTTACAGCATTCTGTTCCTCCCGGTTGGATTGAATTTCACCTCCTGAGAACCTAGTGGTCGCTTTATATATTGTTTCGATTCCAAGTGTGCTTCCCTCCCAGTCGACTCATTCCCTACAACTATTTTTTCTTGGTGTTGATGTTTTCCCTCTTCTTCGCTTTCCTCGCTGTCTCTAAAGGTTCTGTTCAGCTCCTCCCGTAGTTATTTAATAGCTTCATTAGATTTATTCAATATCTCTTTGACCTGTCCCTCCATTGTCGCTTTGGCTTCCTGTATCAATGTATCCATAATCTTCTTCCTTTTTTCGGGTGGTGTCCTGTTCAGCGATTCTTTTGGCTTGAAAATATTATCCAAATTCTTGTCGTCCATCCCTTTTCTCTTTTTCTCCATATTTCACTCCAGAAATGAGATTTCATATAATAATTTTTGTTGTTTCAAAATTAATGACCGGCGTGTAAACCGTGCCTTAGACCGTATAAATTGGCGAAGGTTTTTATGTCGGTTGTTTTATATCTTATCGCCTTTCGGCTGATAAGAATTGAAAAACGTTGTAGAATTTCCCGATTTTGACCGTTTTAAATGCACAATATTTTCGATGAATATTTAACACGAACAAAAAGTATAAACACTGCTTCGTTGCTTATCGCAGTTTTTTCAATTGTCTATCTCACAAACTTTGTAGAATGTATTATCGACGATACCTCTTATTGTGTCCTTTTTCACATTCACCACTTAAATACCATATATCAAAAACTATTCTAGCCGCTCCTAACGCACACATCCGTCCTCGACGAAGTCTGAGAACCCATACAGTATAAAGGGATCAGTCAGAAAGTCCTGAAGGAATGAAGTTGCTTTTCATTTAATAGAACGTCTGGAAATTCTGAACAAAATTGATATAGCATATCATTTCCTAAATTCAACCGTTTTCGAGATATCGAATTTTGAAAATAACTTTCTAATAAATTATCCAAAAATGTTTCAGTCCATTAGGTTCATAGTCCGTCAAGTTTCCTTTTGAAAATTTCCAACTCCATAACAACGCCGGTCGTTTTTTTGTCTAACAGTGATCTTGGCAACACATGTCAAAAATACATTTAGTGTAAATAATTTACGCGCAAAAATGGCACGTTTAACTGATTAGTACTCAGCGTATTGAAATTTTAATGATCATAGGATACGGTGATAGAAGACGAAGTTGTGGATATTGTTAATGAATTGCATCCCACTCGGGAACCTATTTCTGAACCGTTTCAAAACATTGCAGCGTTTTCATGAAACATGAAGGTATCAAAGATCGACCAAAAAGTGGAAGACCAATAAGCGATACAAATGAAGAAAATTTCTTGAATTATATTGAGTAGAGTGGTAGAAAGTCAAAAACTTTCTTTTCCATTCCTTGAATGTTATGAGGGCTTTGAATCATAACATGAGTTGATGTTCCATTCAAAAAATTTGCAAATTACAAACATTCCCCCAATAAAAAATTTATTTGGTACAAGAATTGTACGTAGAATCGAGTTCAAATGGGCACATAAATCGACACAACTGTGGTATTGGTCAGACCAAAATCCACATTGGATGGAGGAAGTTCATACTCAACGGCCACAAAAAGTAAATGTCTGGTGTGACATTATTGGTGGCATAGGACCCTAGTTTTATAAATGCAAATTGGACCTCTGAACGATATTTATTACTTTCACAACAGCACATTATTCCAGGGCTTTGATGATTATTTCCGAATAATAGCAATCCCAATTTTCCGGCAAAACAAATATGGTTTCAGCAAGTTGGGCTCCTCCACATTTTGGACGTGTGGTACGGGCATATCTAGATGGAATTGAATGGCCAGCTAGGTCTCCGATATGACCCCACTTGACTTTTTTCCATGGAGTCACATAAATAATTAAGTCTACAAAGATAGGGTATCAAATATCGAAGTGTTGCAAGAAAGGATGAGGAATGAAATTCCAACCATTCCTCCCCACATGATTTTAGATACACTACAAAATTTGTTCAGCGAGTTCATTACTGTCAGGAGGTGAATAGTGAATACTTTGAGAACCTTATCAAATAGAATTCCAAAGAAAATATTTGTTGTTCATTAAAACTTGTTTTCTTTTTTTTCCTGGCAAAACTATTGTTTTCATGAAATTTTAAATATCCTAGATATTCATTAAAAATACTTCTTATCGTTTCATGCATTATCATTAACCCTGAACAATTATGCTTTTTTATATTATGAAATTTTAATCATATCCACATACTCCACCTTATGTAATTTTCATAATAAGTATCCATCAATTCGTACTCTTTCTTTAATGAATTTGAGAGTAGTAAAAAGTTGTTTTCGAAATTCAATATCTCAAAAACGGTTGATTATAGGAAATGATGTGCTATTTCAATTTTGTTCAGAAGTTCGGGCAAAATTGAAATATGAAATAAAATATAGGGAGTTCTATTTAAGAAAATGCAACTTCAGTTCTTTCTGTATACTCAATTTTTATACAGTGTGATAGATTTTGAAAAACCCTAAAATTTTTGTATCGTAACATTTTTCGCTAGCTGTCTTACTTCGAAAGATAATCGACCGTTTCCATACATATCAGCAACCCTATATAATATTCCACACTGCGGGAAGATGGAAAGATATGGTTTTAAAAGTTGAAAACAGCTTTCCTTATGTTATCAGGTTAACAATGAAACATATCTACAATATTGTAAATTTGGCACAAAAGCGAATCACGTTAGTATGAGAATGAAAAAGGTAACGGATCGTAATATTGCGAGCAATTGATGTGAGAACATGATTTTTTATTTAAAAAATGTATTACCTGAAAAAATAAGCTGTTTATCCAAAAAGTCCAACTGAATTCTGGACAAGAAATGAGAAATACTACGACTGGGATGACTCCATCACATTTGAAATTAATGAAATTAGGAAATCGCCTCGATATTTTTTCAATCGATTGATATGTATGACGTTTGTTAAAGAAAATTGGTGAATTTTCATTTATCCCAAAGAATATTTATTCATTCATCAATTTATATATTGTCCCCTACAAAGTAGTCTCTATGAGATTTAATACACCAGTACCAGCGTTTTTTCGAATCCTCGAATTAACTTTTTGGTATGTCCTTCAACTTTCTCATCGATTCGGTTTTTATCTCCTCGATCATCACAAAACGCTAATTTTAATGGATGTCTTCCCTCTGGGGAACAGAAAAACTCACAGGGAGTCAAATCTGGAGCTGAAACATGATTACGTTGTTTTTGTCCAGAAACAAGCAATGACGAGTGAGCAGCTGCACGAACAGATTTTTTTCTATAACTCCTCGCAAGCGGTGTATAATTTCAAGAGATAACCCCTCAATGACCGTAGGACTATGTGGCAAGAATTCCTGATACACAGCGCCACGGTAATCAAAGAAAACAGTGAGCAAAATTTTGATATTAATTCGAACTTGGCGTTCTTTTTTTGGCTCTCCTTAGATCTTCCATTGGGATGATTGGACTTTGATTTCGATGCCATATAACTATATACCCATGTTTCGTCACCAGTTATGACTCTCTTTTTTTGGTCAAAACTTAGCAATTTCGAAACGAACTTCGCTGCCACACGCTTCATGTCCAAAAATTTCCAAAAAAATTTAATGGAATAAGCCAACCAATATGCCGACATTCTCAACAACTTCTCTAATAGTTGTTCAACGATTCTCCATAACAATTTTCTTCAATGTTCCAACATTTTTATCGGTTTAAAATTCAATTTTGATCTGACAAGCACATTCAAAAGAACAAAGTGAATTTTACTCTCACACGACCAAGAGTTATGTAATCTGTAGATATGGTAGAGTTTATGCGGGATATGAATATATATTTTTTATCGAATATGATGCCTAGTTACTAAAATTCAGTTATTCTTTATGGAGTGTGCCTCCTCATTGTTTGAGAGAAATGAATTGGTTTTTACGAACGTATGAAATCATATTGCACTTCGTTGAAACAGATTTGCTTGGCATCAGTTACGATTTTAAACTCGAAATTTCAACCAAATCATCTAAAGGAACAATTTGTTCAGGCCAGTAGAATTGTTCAAAAACTCTGTTTTTCCGTTAACCAGCTGATGCACCCCTACCAACGACAACCTACTGAAGTCAAAACTTGTGCGAGCTAAGCACTAACGAGGTCTTACCTTTAAACGTGTGATTCCTAACACGTGAAAAGCTATTTCTGCCGCAATAGATTTTCAATTATTGGAACATACTTGAAGACCGTTTTTGGGTTGTTTGGCCACTTGTTTGGCACTAACGAGTGGCCAAACAGCCCGAAACCGGTCTGCAAGTGTGTTCCAATAATTGAAAATCTATTGCAGCAGTTGTATCGCCAACAACATATACAGGAATAATTCCAGTGAAGAATCGTGAACCGACACCTGTCGGATATAATCCAATGCCCTTCGTGATATTAGCCAAGGGAGTGTTTGTTTCCTGATAGGTGTCAGTCCATTGACCTACAGTGTAGGGAGTTGAGACTGACCTCAACAAATTGTTCCTTTATATGAAATGGTTTATAGCCAGTCTTCAAGTATGCCCACTGACTATATGACAAAATTTCAACTTTAGTTTTGTTATTTCGACTCTAAATTTCAGAATTTAAGTCGAAATTCCGAAACTGAAGTCCAAACTTCGAAATTATAGTCAAAATTTTGAGTTTAGAAGTCGTAGATCCCAAAAAACACAAAAATATCGCAGCCATTAACACGAAGGGACGTATCTCAAAAAAATACGAGAATGCATTTTATTTCTTCAAAAATGTTGCTCCTTGATATCACGAAACGGCGTAGGTCAGATCTTAATAGCTTTTGAATTAAGGAAAAATAATTCTTTACTCATCTCATTTCATAGAAATTCACGAAACGTAACACCAGGGTGATCCCAGAACTACCCTGTCAACAAGGAAAACACAAAAATTTGGAAAACATGTACTTATTGTCAACATAATCTCCTTGCAGCACCTTGAACAGAAAATAGGTTGCATGGGGTAACAGTTCAAACTTCAATTCACTAATTCTGGTCATTGTGATAATGGATTTATGGGCTGGTACATTATCTTGATGAAACAAGTGAAATGCGACCATTTTTGCTTGATTTTTTCATTCAAAGAAATTAATATAATTAATATAAATTATGCCACGCCCATCCCAAAATCTCGATTCCATTATGGATGCCATGAAATGGTCTTCGCCTTTTTTGGAGCTGGGTCTCTCTTTTGAATCCACAGTTTTGATTGTCTTTTTGCCTCAGCTGTAAAGTGATGAACCAACAAATTCAATTATGTCACTGGTCAACCATCAGAATGAATAGACCTCTGAAGAAGCCAGTCACTCGTGCTGTCGAAACGTTAAGATACAGTCCCAAACCACGATGGCCTTCAAACCCGATCGTAACAATGATCAATTCTGTAGAGTAGGGAGGGTGAATCTAAGCCCACAGCACTTAGGCCACATGTGACTCATTGCACATCCTCCCGAGAAGTTGTCCTGTCCTTTCCAAGAAGGTGGACAGGTCACTGGGAGACATCTCCTTCATATCGACAGGTGTAGGTCAAGACTCGCCGAACACAGACTCTCTTATTGACCATGACTCCGGGCACTCGCATAGGACATGCCTGACAGTCTCATCTTCTTGTTCACACATCCTGCATAGAGGTGTGTCCAATAGCTCCATACTATGGAGATGTTTCTTAGTTAACAGTGGCCAGTTAGAAATCCTAATGTCAAGAGTAGATTTTTCCTGGTCATCGCCAGATATTCCTTCATAGCCAGCTTCCCAGGTTCGCCCAGGGTGAACCTAGCAAAACTGCATCCTTTGATTCCATACCATCTCTTTAGGGAGAGCATGGGTGTAACATTTGGCTGGTTCCGCAATTGTCGAAGTCATCAGGCCGTAGGTGCCACTGGGTCCTGAAATTCTTAGTTCAGCCGCTTTCTTGACTGACTCCTGTCGTGGCCTTCAACCCACCTCAGGATGATGTTATTATCCATCGAGGCTTTGGCTAAATCTTGGTGGCACTCTAGTACTAGCCCTGAGGTAACACGTTTTCTGTTCAAGGTTATAATGATCAATTATATAGTGTTAATATCTTTTTGTCAGCAACAATTTGAATCTCTTGAAAATGTTCCTGTAAAATTGAAAAAATGAGATACGTCACTTCGTGTTATTGACGACGACATGTGGCCTCTGAAGTTTTCAGAATGATAACTTGAACGATTCTATGTCCATTGAAGACCTCAAAATCTGGCCTTGAAAGATTGCCAATTCCTGTTATTTGAGCCATTATTCCATGATTTCAGCCATTATTCCAAATCACTTGTGAAATACAGTTCATCCAATGTAAACACTTTTTCCAATTAACAGAAATGGTCTGGTGTGTGGGGACTATTGCGATAGGAAAAGTACTATGCAACGTCAGAGATTCCAGTTCCACCCTTCAGTTGAACACTGTTTTTGTCAAAATATTAATATTATAACTAGCAAAATCGAAGATAATTTCCAAACAGCGCAAAATAATTTCACTTGTAGAATTTCAGTACTACCGAATACTATTGCCACAATTGAAAATATATCAGGAAGCCATTTATTCAATGACTCCAGTTTCCCATTCATACATCAGTAGTTCACTTACCAAGTACATCTTGCTGGGGAATCCATTTCTTCGTCATCACGTTATCTGGTTGACCAGGCAAATAATCAGTTTCCCATTTCCAAAGAACTTTATAGGGAAGTTCAGATAAAGCCTGAATTATAACGTCTCTTATTCTGGTTGACATATTGGCACTGATAATGTTTGTACCAAGGCTCAAGTAGACCACACCTTCTGTCGCAGAGTCGAGATAATCTTGTAGATCCTATGAAATCAATGAAAACTTCTTATTGAACAAGCAGAAGTCTAGGCGCATGAAACATGTATTTACGTTATATCATACAATAGGTCGTAAAATTGAACTGAATGTGGTTGACGTATAAGTCACTTCGGAAAAATTGCCAATAAATGATTGCATCTGAAATCTAGTTGTATAAGTTTCATGAAAATTGTCAAGTTTTCAAAGAAAAACCT
Organism: Leptinotarsa defecta; assembly: GCA_015342085.1. Taxonomy (NCBI): domain Eukaryota; kingdom Metazoa; phylum Arthropoda; class Insecta; order Coleoptera; family Chrysomelidae; genus Leptinotarsa; species Leptinotarsa defecta. The sequence continues at coordinate 2,195 of WOGO01004480.1, read as the reverse complement.
TCTAATGTTAGCATATCATTCTAGAATAGGGGTCGGTCTCGTGTTCACAATGGGTGTAGACATAGACGGATTTAGGAGAGGGACCCGGGGCCGCATCAGGAGAGATACTCCGACAATAAATATTTGTTTGTTTTCCATTCCATTTTTTTTTTACATTTTCAATAAAAACACTGCACGAAAATAATACTTTCGTTATCGATATATCAGAAAGCCCTGTTGCGAATTTACATTTACAATAAATTTTTGATTTGAACGAGCATTCTGTGGCAATACATTTTTTAATGAATAATTTGTAATTTGTACCTATGGGTAAAAGATAAATAAAATAAGTGGAATAAATCCAAAAACGGTTGACCATGCGAGTCTTCGAGCTTGAAATTTGTAAAATTATTTGACAAAATGACTGGAATGAAAATTTTCAAACGACACTATCTACTGAACGCGTCGATTTTCGTCCGCTTGTTGAAGCTAAATCTTGTTGTTGGCGATCTTGTTGAAGCCACATCTGTCAAATTAGTTGTCATTTATTCAATCTGTTTTGCCAAATCACCATTGACGGATCGAGCATTCAACAACACATGCAAATAATAAAATTATTTCATCAAGATGTGTGTTCTGTTCGGACAACGTACCGTGCGCTTCGCTCACTTTACTGTCGCCGTAATCAACCTACCGAATAGACTATTCGCAATGTACTGGATGGATTTGAGTCCATTAGTTCGGTAAACGACCGATCAAAATCCGTACGTCGACTAAATGCAAAATCTACCAAAAACAACGCCGCTGTCTGTGAGAGTGTGCATAAAAATCCGAGGCAGTCGATTTCGTGTCTCTCACAAGAACTCGGCCTTTCGCAGACTGCAACTTGGCGAATATTGCGTCGTGACTTGAGCCTGAACCCGTAAAAAATTAAACTGAAGGTAAATGACCATAGACAACGACGTGGGTTCGCTGAATGTGCTCTGGAGCAGTTGGCAGTTCAACATGAGATCCAAGGGCTTGGTGTGAATTTTAGGCTGGCGGCGTCAACGCCGTTGGCCAGACCATCAGTGTCAACGGTGAAAATTACCAACTTCTTTTGGCCTAAATTGGCTGATTTGGACATCAACGACATGTGGTTTCAATAGGATGGCGCTACGTGCCACACAGCTTATGCCACATTGAATGTTCTGCACGATGTGATGTGAACTAGCCACCAAGATCATGCGATTTGAGTTGCAGGTGTATGCGAATAGGCCACAAGACCAAAAGCCAACAAAACCCATGTCTCCAGTCAAATTCAGCCAGTCAGTCAGAGAAGCCGTGCCGGGCATTTAAACGATGTTATTGTTGGGGTTCATCCCTTGAATTCGAACTCCAAATATTGTGAACAAGAAAAACTCCAGTGTTTGCTGTCTGTATTCATTGTTCATCTTCTCAGATGATTACAACTTAACCTTCGTGGACTGTTTCCAATATTACTCTGCCCTGAATCGCAGAAATGTTATTGTTAACACCACTTGAAAATTTCTAAAAACCCAACAAGTGGCAAGGGTCAGGGTGATGCAGTTGTTCGATAACGAAAAAACATTTGCCTACCAATACAAAACAGTGAATGTTGCCAGATCTTGAACGTCTACACAAAATATAAGGTTATACTATTCTCAACAATTACATTTCACACAAAATGACATCAATAGGTCTTTCAAACGAATGAAAATGTTCGATGATATCTCACAAACAATTATTTGAATTTGAAGATAGGAAGCCGTCAATGAAATACCCTATATTATGTTAGATTTATCAGTTTTGAAAAACTGTTTTTATAGCAAAAAAAATCAGAGGCCTTCACTCCTTCGTTGCCTCATGGCCCCTCGACTTCCAAATCCGGCCCTGGGCATTGAAATGATCACATTCGCTGTGTATCATCTGGTCACAACATACCTATAGTCGGTTCATAATTTGTTGATAGCTCACTGCAAGTTTGACCCTCATTAGATAACTGAAATACAGAGAGGACAGCTAATATGATATAATAACAAAAACCAAACTAAAACTGGCAGTTTAAGATGTTTTCGACTAACCCACCTTGTATCTGAAGAAATACAATACAGCTATAAAACTTTTAATCCGATTATGTAGGTATTTTGAGTGGAAATGAGTGACCAGTGTCGTAGAGTATATGATTAAAACATTAGTTACTTTAAATAAATAAA
>WOGO01004479.1:0-13242 GCA_015342085.1 Leptinotarsa defecta | reverse complement strand
TGTTTCGCCTTAAGACACTTGCCCCAAGGCTCTTCAGTACCAAATTGGATAACATTATAGAAAATACACACAATTCATTCATGAATTACGATTTTTTAATGTCACGGAATAAGCTTGATCTGCTTATGTCATCGATGACATCGTAATGACATTCATTCACCTATTTGATTTAATCCCAAATTGAAATCGTAATTCATGAATTAATTGTGTGTATTTTCTATAATGTTATCCAATTTGGTACTGAAGAGCCTTGGGATGTATACCAGTGAGGATGACAGTGTTCCATGTGAGTGCAATTTGTTACCATTCATTCAAAGTAGAACTCATGTGAATGATATCTGTATTACGTTCGTTTTTCATGAACGTTTTTGAGTATTTTCTCCTTCCACAATCTGAATAAAATTTAAATTGTAATAGAGAACTCTATATATTTCACAAAATGGCTGTAAATTAAATTATATACAAAAGAGCAATTCTTTCAGGCAAGTCTCTAATTACCTACACTGTAGGTTAATGGACTGACACCTATCAGAAAACAACTACTCCTCTGGCTAATACCACGAAGGGCGTTGGACTATATACGATTATATTACTGCAGTTGTGTCGCCAACAGCATATGCAGGAATTAATTTTCATTTTAGATAATTTGAACTCTATATAGTTATATAAATTTCATACAGGTGCGTGATTGGTAGTGGCACAGTCTGTGAATAAGTAGAAGTTTCGGGTACGGGGCCTAACGGGGTACGGGGACCAAACACTAAACACTCTTTTGATTGATTATATATTAATGGTAATGGTAATGTATAAAGAATTACCATGATGAGTGTCCCAAAGAAAATGTTTTTCGGTTTAGACTTATTGAACTCAGAAATATTTTGTAACATTAAAAAATGTTTCTCTAGAAAAAAATGAAAACTCATTTCATCATTTGGGTGTAATAACTACCTTCTGATTTTTAATCAGTGCAAATTTCGTAGGTAATGATAAGAATCTATGAAACTACAGAGGAGTAGCATAATTGAATGAAAAATGAGTAAGGAACAATCGTCTTTCCTTATCCAGGTAGATTTTACGGTCAATCTCCCGACGATTTCTCTGACACCTCCTGAGTCGTAAAATGATGGCTTCCGATTACAGAATCCATCAGGGGCTGGGACAGCAGAGATGGATGGGTGTGTTCGTACGGCCATAATGTAGATAGAGGTGTTGACTCCCAAAATAGCATTTTGAACGTTCCATGCCACATTTTAAACATAAATTATGCAGTAGCTTATACAGAAAGGCAATCATTGTTATTTAGAAAAATTTGAAGGCGTTTAATAGATCAGTGTAGAATAATGTTAGAAATAAAATGTTTTGACAAAAAATTAACGAGTTTTCTGTACAAATTGAAATTAAATAATAATATCTCGGGTATCTGCCACATTTCAAACATACATTGATTCTGTAGCTCATACAGAAATGAATGATTCGTTATTTAGCAAAATTTTAATGTTTTCAATAGATCAATATAGAATAATGTTATTAAAAAAAGGTTTTAATAGATTAAAAGTTAACGAGTCTTTCTGTGCAAATTGAAAATACAAAATAATCACTTGGATATCCGCCTTGCACATTTCAAACGTAAATTGATGCAGTATCTCATACAGAGATGGACTATTTGTTAGTTAGCAGAATTTGAATGTCTTCAATAGATCAATGTAGAATAATGTTAAAAAAAGTTTCAATAGATGAAAGGTTAACGAGTCTTTCTGTACGAATAGAAAATAATTAATAACCTCCTGGATATCTGTCATATTTTAAACATAAATTTATGAGGTAGCTCATATAGAGATGAACTATTTGTTATTTAGCAAAATTTGAATGTATTCTATAGATCAATGTAGAATAATGTTAGAAAAAAAACTTTCAATAGACAAAAATTCAATGAGTTTTCGGTACAAATCAAAGACTATAAATAAACTCTTGGATACCTGCTACATTGCACCAACTTTTTACATGATAAGTTGCTGTGACAAAAAAGTACTTACTATGTATTTAGATGCTTATTTACGAAAAAGCTTTTTATTTTTCTACTTCTCCATCTGTGTACAAAAATAGAAAAAATTTCCGAAGGAAGGAGAAAAGCAATTGCATTGAAAATAAACTCTTATGCATAGCAGTTGTACTTTCAAATTTAAACTGGAAGAAAAAGACCACCTCAAACAACTACTTCGACATGAACATTTAATTGCACGGAAGAAAAATTATTTTCGAAACAACTACTTTCATAAAAACGTTGAATTATAGTTACAGAAATCACTTCGTTCAGTTAGTTTGTTTACTATAAACCTTCGTTGTAGAATTAAAACAAATATCATTCAGATAAATACTGCACAATAAAACATATGAAAGAGTTACTATATAAAAATTCTCATAGGAACATACAACCTGTCATCCTCCTCCTCCTCCTTCGAAGTTTCGGAACGATACAACTGTCTTGTTACTTCATCAGCAACTTTTTAGATAACTCTTCAAGACGAGTTTACGATTTTATGTCAACGGGAGAGACAAATCGACTCATGTGAATGACTAAAGATCTGTGAAATCGATTGTCTCAACTACTAAAAGTTAAAAACAAAATATCCTCAGAATTTCTTGAAGAATCCTATAAAATTAAAAAAGAAATTGCGGATTCCTTTCGAAAAGATAAGTTAAGGCTGTTTTGATATGACTATACACCTAAGCCGAAAAGACGCGACCAAGAAAGAAAACGCGAAAGAAAAGCTTTATCTTTGGGAAAGAAAGTTTTTGGCTTTCTACTACTCCGTATTGATATAAAAATATGTGGAAATTTTCCAAAGAAAGGAAGGAATTAATCAATTTTAAAATAAGTAACTGTATAATTGAAGAAGGATCTCAAAATTTCATTGTATGAAATTTGTATGATTTTTTAAAAATATTTATTTCATAGATTTCTGTCCAATACACATCCGTGAATAGTTTTCCTAATCACCAGGTTGGAAATTCGAAGATTCCTTCATATTCCAAGCGGTTATTGTACAACAAACAGCTCCTCAATCTCTGAAACTATATTTTTTTCCTTAGTATACAGCCCAAACTTTGAAGATCCTTATTTATTCCTGAGGTCGATAAACACAAACACTATAATAATCATTATACCATGAAATCAAGTTCAAACTCACAATCGTCACCCACTGAGGTACTCGGAGAAAATCCCTCGTCGAGTTTCACAGGGTCATAAAATGGCAGGCGAACGATTTGATGACCATCTTGTACTAGCGAGTCCTCTTCATTGATGATCTTACGACATGGTTGTAAACCGATCTGATGTGTGTAGCTTCAACCACTTTACAACAACCATAAAGTTTCTGTACCACTCACTTAATTGCCGAGTTTCGATTCTCTTTCGCCATAGGATGATGTTTATATATCGGGATGAAATGTTGAATAAATGGGTTTAACGTCGATTTTGAAAGTAGTACAAAGTGTCTTTGAATCAACCTTGAAGTGACAATGTTTTGATCATTTTGATGATATATTTGGAAAAATTTTTGAAGTATTAGTTGATATTTCAAAACGATTCCTTCAATTACATCATATAACCAATTATATGGGTCCTATTTCATATAAATTTGAATTGAGAACATTAATTTTTGCAAAATAACGTAGTGTGGTTAAGTATGAATTGTCGGAATGTTTGTATATATGCATTTTGACAAGATGAAAATATCTCAAATTGAACTAACAATTTTTTATGAACCGCAGATAGTTTGTATTTCTAAGTGAGCAGGGAATCAGTCAAATATCAAATACACAAAATGTGTCTTTTGGAAACTAAAAACTTCCTTTGAAAAAATACCTGAACAATGCTCATCACTATCAAAACTTAGTCGTCATCCCGGCGTGACTGTTTGTCCGTCTCTCTGTTTGAACACGATAAACTACAAAACTACCGAGCGGACTAAAAAGTCGGGGCGGTGGTGAAACCCAGACAGCATCTAAAACGCTGTCCATTTTCTTTGAGCTATAACAGAACAATTCACCACATAGTGTTCTCCTTTTATAGCACTACAGAAAAGCCGGCGATGGCATATGTCCATCTTTCTTGGATAGCTGACTATACCTATTTTGATTTTCAAATAATGGTCACATATAATGTCGTGATTGAAAGGCTATTTAGACGGATATGATAGTTAGTTTTCTAACGCATCATAATTGTGATTTACCACCATACAATTCAGATCATTATCTTCAAGGGCCTCACAAATCGATACGGCGTGCGTAATGAAGAAAGCTTGCTTGTTTTGACAGATGAGTACTAACATATTTCAAAATTGGAATCGGTAGTTGTCTTTATTATTATTTAAAAGCTGACATGAAACTATGGTGGAAAACCGTATCGAAATCCTAGTATTGCAATGAATCAACAAACTTTGGAATAAAGTTTTCCCTATGAGTGGAAATACATCCCTCGAATAAAAAAATGTAGGTAGAATAAATGAGTTTCACTGGGGTAAAATTGAGTTGAAAAATTGCTGTAAACAAAATTCTAATTTTGTATGTATTGTATCTCGAAATTTTACATTATAATTTGAGGTTTGAAACGCATTTGCGAATTGACTAACGAGAAAATATTGAAAATAATCCGTAAAATTACTATACAGGGCTTGAAAATTGAACTGAATTGAACTGAAAAACGAAACCTGCGTACAATACGTTCACAATTGAAGAGAATAAAATGATATGCCGTGGTCGAATGGAAAATAAAGTGCCAAACGTTTCGTCTGCTTCTGCGGCAGACATCGTCAGGAGTATGTGCGAGGACGAAGTTTATTATAAGTCTCAGCAACGCCTCAGCACGGTCTATCACTCCGAATTTTGTTCTTATTTGTTGAAATTTGATTGTTTTCGGAAAGTTATTTTATTTATAGGAAAAATGTATAAATTCGGCAAATTACTGCCTAATTAAACTTTTCAAAGGTTTATATTACGCAGTAACATTTATGGGATGACCGTTTCAGTTTGCTATTATAATATTTGAGAGCAGATTCTCTGTTGATCTATATTTACTTATTTTTCAGATTCTGAAACGTTATAAGCCCAAAGAACATAAAAAAATGTTATTGGTATTATTTCACGTTCATAAATGATATAACAGGGAAAATGTAATTTTAATCAGTTCGTTTTTCGCTACGTAATGATTGTTTGTTTGATTGTGGTTGACAATATTTCTTGTTATATGTAGGAACCACTAATATTCATTGGTTATGATTTCAAATGAAATGATGATAATGATTAAATTGATAGGATATATATTGCCCTGAGTAGAACATTTTTCAAGAAAAACAACTGCTTCTGCGTGAAAAACCAACCAATTCGGGATAATTATTCACGAAACGTACCTTTTTTTTAAAAAAAGAATGCAGTTGTTAGACTCGAAGACTTTTTTGTTGTGAAAAATTTCAATATGCATAAAATTTTTCATTAAGTATATTTGTTAGCCTTCAATAGAATAAAAAACAGCACTCATAACTTAGAGTTGGCCCATAAACCTTGAAATTTTACAAAAAAATTGATGAAATCAATATCATTCGTCAGTTCTATAAAAACAATAAAAATACAGGAAGAAGAAGAAAATTGAATTATACAATATATGAGTTTTACGGTGTTGCCAAGTTCATATCAAATGTTAGTGACGTGACGACCATCGCGTTTACTCGAATTCGAAAGAAAAAAATACTGACAAAAAATTGTAAAAAATGCATGTAGTTTCCACCTATGATGCTATTTCAATATCAGTGGAAAGGCCCGTTGAAAAGAAGTAAAGACATAATGAAAATATTCCGATCAGAGATACAAAGTCTCTTATAGTAAAAATGAAACATCACTGAACGATTAGCATACTCTCTGCGAACATTTTCATTCTGTTCTAAGCTCATTTCATTCCAGACATGAATTTACTCACGTTGCATTCATATTCAGATTGCCGTTTTACATACTAAATTCATTTTCCGAGTCTTCTTCATATGTAGCATGTGTTAAGAACGCGTGGATGCCATAAAAATAAATTTTATTGTCACATGTTTATCACGTACGTAAATCTGCGTATTGATTGACCACACTGGTTGATCGATGGTTGTATTGATCATATTGAACTTGCAATCAGTCTGGAGATATTTTACGTGATGAGCAATGAAAAGTGGAAGCGACCACAAATTAAATCTTTCCAAATTTAAATACATACAAATAAATGAATAATCAACAGTCCGTAGGCTAAAACACAGATGACGCTACCGGTATTGAATCCATATGATTTTTGTTTAACCTCGACCTTCACGTGTACAAATTTCACAGCCTTCGGAATATTAGTTTGTGGGATAGAACATTTCAAGTGAAGCAGCTTCTGTTTCATCATGTATTCATCGACTATCTTGAAACGGGAAAAACCATCAACAGCGACTGTTACATAGCGTTATTGCAGCCATTTGAAGACAAAAAGGTGTTGTTTCATCAAGACAATGCAACATGTCACAAATCATTGAAAACGAAGGCAAAATTGCATAAATTGGGCTTCAAATAACTTCCGCATCCACCGTATTCTCCAGATCTGTCATCCAGCTACTTTTTTCCTGTTCTCAGACTTCAAGAGAATGCTCGCTGGAAAAAATTTAGCTCTGATAAAAAGGTAATCGTCGAATCTGATGCTTATTTTGAGGCTAAAGACAAATGGTATCGAAAAATTTAATAATAAAATGAAATATTATCAAAAAAAATGTTTCTACAATTTTTCCAACCCAACTGGTATAATCAAAAGACTGATTTTTTTGAAATTTTTATAATATAGTTTGTAACTGTAAAACTTTCAACGCAAGTTATTCCACAAATAATCATTCCGATTGTTGAGATTAGGGAAAACAATACAATTACATTTACTTATTTTTTCATCACTCTATTTTATTTTCCTATAAAAACAACAATAATGTTCTGATAAACTTGTGGAAGTCTAGTCACCAGGGAATTCAATATCTACGGGCACAATATTATTCCAATTGAGTTGTTCATCATTCTTCTCTCTATTGATCTCTTCATCATTTATTACTGCTTTGTTTTACACTATATTCTACTATATGAGTCTTATATATTTAAGCTTTTTTGTTTAATAGTAACTGATATATTTGTATAATATTTATGTATATTATGATATCTATTTCAAATAAATCTATTTCTATTCCTATCATTTCTAAAAAAAATTCAAGTGCAAAATTGTGACCAAAAGGATATTTTAATCAGAATATCCATAGATATTTATAGAAAACAGATGTAGCAATTTTTTTTCTGTCGGGAATCCAAAATACCTATTTTCCCATGAACTAATGAAGTATTTCTTCAAACAATAGGTCGTACCTTTTATTGAAGTTTTGGAAATGGGAATGGGAATTAATATCTTTCTTAGTAGGGACTCTAAAGTATGTTCTAATTGTAATAATCTGAAGAAATATGCTGTAGACGTAATTTTAATGAATTTTTTGTATGACTTTTCATTATAGATTTGGCTGTGATAGGTATACTCCCCTTTACTTATCAGTATATATCATAAGCTTCTTTTTTAGTTTTCTAATAATTTTTCTCTGACAAACTATATATGTTGAAAAATATCAACTGATTCTCAGTTCTTTATGAATAACTTTCTTAAGGGACTAGAGATCAAGCGACTGCTATAAGGAATTGTCTTTATTTTTTCTTTAACTTGAAAATTATTTTCTTTAGTTTGTGCCGTTCATTATTCTAAAAAACAAAATATTCAATCGGTACTCTTACTTCTTTTCCATTATCGGAACTTTCAATTAGGTATCTTTTCTTTTGTACACAAAAAGAAATACAAATTTTTCGAATGTGCCCATATTTTGAAAAAAAACTACCTGTGAAATGGCATTTCATACGACCCTGTATTTATTTGTCATTACTTACTGAACTCATTTTCATTTCAAAAATCTGAAACCAATAAAATAATGAACCTCTAGTGAAATATTTTTTGTCAACAGCTGAATATCTAATGCCATCTTCTGTTAAAATATCAAATTATCACCTTTTATTTTGAACTACTTCAAAGTTTTTGATCTGAGTCTCTCATTGCAATGTCAGTACTTGTAACAGTTATTGATCACATATCGAAGAATAATTGATGGAAATACTTTTCAAAATATACGTGAACAAGTCAACAACACGAATGAATATAAAGTTCCCACCATTCGACATCTATTGCCCTCTTGTGTTACTCTAACGAACTTGACGCTTGCAATAAACTTACATCTGCTGACCGACCATAACTCAAATTCCCAACAGTATCCAAACAGATTTGCCGATAACACAATAATAAATCCTATAAATTTCCTTGGCATGGAAATTACTTGCGAAGATCAAAAATGAAAACAAAATAAACAACACGCAATACACCTACTTCCAGCCGCTTCTCTCAAGATAGGCAGATCGTAATCCTGTTCGGTTACAGTTATCGCCAATGAATCGGTTGTGAAACGCACTAAACGATGGGTCATTAAAGCAGAGTTGGTTTATAGTTTAGCTGCCAACTGGTAGATGGCAGCTGTAACTCGCTGTTGGCATTTAATTCGGGAATTATATACTTGATGGCGCTGTTAGGACTGTTACAAGCTTGGATTTGTTTTGAGAGGCATTTGCTTACTTTTGTGCTGTACTGTCTATGGTTTTCTTTATTGAATGCCTTTGCTCTGCAGTTTGATTTGATAATATTAGAAAATTGTATACAGTGATGCGGTTTTTGTCATCTTTTTTATATTCAACACCGGAATGTAGTTTTGTTAAAATATCTTTCAGCTCTTATAAAGTAAAGAATTTGCTGTGTGATCAAATGTAAATTGTAATTTTTTAATTGTTATATTTATTACTAGAAGGAATGTTTTGTTGCTGCCGGTTTTTTACAAATTCTAGCTTCATTCGAGAGCAATGAAGAAAAGGAATGTTTAAAAAACAATAAATCACAATGCAGAAAAACGTATTCGTCAAGGTCATTTGTGTAGTGTGATAATAATAATAATCTGTATTTTCCCAATTCCCAAATTGATATACAAATAGTAAAGTATTTTCAATCACTTAAAATATACAAGTGTAACACTGAATCTTGACTATATATATAAAAAAAAATCATGTTAAAATATTCTTCACCCAATTTTCTGAAGCATGTCTATTGTAGTACTTTTGCAAAGGTCATAGACTCTATTGAATGAATTTTGGAGTTTTCAAAATCGGAAACATGCGTTTATAATAATTGTAAGTTATTATCAAAATGGATTGAAATTACAAAGCCAATATAAAAAAAAGGATTGAAAAAGTGTCTGATGGGACCAATGTCTCGAGAAAGAATATGAAAGTCATCTAGATTGATATTTTCATCAGCCAATAAGAACAATTTTTCAGTTTGGGATTTTTAATTACGAGTATATTGAAAAACAAAAAACAGTTTCTTGCCCCTTTTGGTTGATGTATTAACATTATAATTCCATCGGTAAAATTCAAATAGTCGCTTGAATGAGCTTCTTGAAAACATTTTTCTCATTTAATTGACTTTGTATCTATTACGGTTTCCTACTTTCCCATGCTGATATTATTTACTATATTTCAAAATTTATTATTTCGTCGCTGTGGTGTCAATGTATTATGAAAATTAGTAAAAATCTTTTATTTGCCAGTTTTGCATAGACCGAAAAACAATCATAGATTAAAAATCGTGTTTTTATGAAAAAAATAGTCGGGCTCTCCCAAAATTATTTCGTACGTAGGGGCTTTTAGTCAAAAATCGCATTTTCAAATTGCACACTATATATTTCTAAACAAGAATATGAATTTTATATGAAAATTTGACCAACGTTTCGAGATCCACTGTTGCTCAAAATCTTCATTCAATTTGGAAAAACATTGACTGGACATTTTGATCAATTTCAAATGCAATTTTCGAAATTTTCAAGAATTTGCGAGATGTCAAAAAAACTGTTCCTTTTGTGAAAGATACACACAAAGTACAGACAGTTAAAAAAACTTAATTTGTTGTTTATTTTGCATAATTATTGGTCATTCATTCAAGGAATGACATTCTACTTACTCCTTCTAGTCGAAAATTATTGTTATATTATATTATATTGATGTTATAAATTTAATTACATTTACACTTATGTATACACGCTTTATCACCAAGATGTTATTTATTGATATTAAAGCATATTTTGATTGATTGATTAATATTTCGAAAACAAGCCCACTTAGCCAAGTGAAGAAAACTATAATAAAATGCCGACAATCCCCTCTGTTAGTGTTCGGGGGCACTTGTTAAAGATTCGCCGATAAAAGAGAAATAAAACGACCGCTTAGGACCCTCATCTGTCCCATAAGGGTTCGAATCCCCGCTCAAGTTATGGAGCGAAATTCAATCTGAAACAGTAAACAGCTTTTGCGCTAGGACTTAGTTATCTGTTTTTCCAATAGGGAACATTCTTGTCGACTTTATAGCCGATGGAGTTTGTATTCTCTTTTCGGAGTTGGAACGGAAATTGATATTTGTTTGGGTGCATCTGCTTTTTTGCACGTGTTTCAGAAGTTGCCTGTTTCGTAGTTTTACGTATGTAATGTCAAACGTCATGATGAATTTATGTTTCTGATGTGGAAATCGCAAAATTTTTTCAGATTGGTCAAAAATGCAATTTTTATTAAAAAAATGTTCCACCTTCTTTCACCCCCTCACCCGTAGATCTGCCGTTTGAAAGAATAAAAAGATAGTATATGAGTAAATGTCATATTTTTTTGAATCCTCCTTTAATTCTACTCACAAAGTTTTCGTTTGTTTGAAATACAAACTGAGTAGAGAAAAGTGTTTTGTGTATAATTTATTGTTTACATAAAAGTATTTGTTTCGAAAGAATTTTATTTTCGTGTAATTTATTGTTTACATGGAAGTAGCTGTTTCAGGAGGGCTTTGTTTGTGTCTGAAAGTTACCTACTTCTTTGCATTATTCACACTTCTATGTGTAGAGTAACTTTTTTTAACCTTTTTGAAAACCTTTTTTACTAAATGAACATGACTTCTGCAGATGAATTTGAAACCCCAGAAACAATATTTTTTATTTCCATAATATTATAATAATAATAATAGATTTTATTGTCCTAGACTACAGAATGGAGTTACGAAATAGAATACAAACTCGAAATACAAACTTATATGGTAATCCGGCAAAAGGCAGAGTTCGGCCTTGACGGTAAGTTGAGTTATCGAAAAGCCGCGCTCTTCCACTCAACCTGGAAATAAATGATTTTCCAAAAGTTTTCCCAGATCATTCAGGGAAGCTGAAAACTTCATGTAATATACAGAATATATATTTAGTAAAGACTATAATTATAATACCACAAAGAAAAATACAATATGTCAGACCACACAAACTAAACTGTAATCAATTTGTCAGTTGCAATAAGAGTGGTGACTGATTTTTTAAATGCAAATGGAGAAAGATTTCTCATTTCTATAGGTATACAATTATAAACCTTGGCTATATTGTATGAAAAATATGACTTGAAGATGAACAAATATTCAAAGGTGAAAGTAACTGATAATATGAAGTAACATTTTCTTTCGAAGACATTTCCCATTTAAAGAATGCAAAACAATCAACAATACAGATCCTCGAAAAATTAATTAAAAATTATATATTCATAACCGTAATCCAAATGGCGTTTATGGTGGGATGTCAAGTATTCTTTACACTATTCATGTTTCAAATATTCAGTTGAGCATTCACACTGTTAGAAATGATTGTGAAAAACATGGATATATACTGTAATTTTCACAATATTTATAGGGTAACTTGAATTTTACGCCATCAAAAATGGCGATAAAAGTAGGCGAAAGGTGGGCATTCACCATATAAAAATTAAGTATGTTTTTTATGTCCAATTGTCAGTGAATACGTTGCAGTCATTTAGCATTCATACTGTAAAAGGGGAGGGTACTGTAACCGAAATGCATAATTATAATAACTGACCAATTAGAAGCGAGAGACAAAACAAAAGAATTTAATTAAGTAATTACGATTCGTAGTCAGTGATGTTTGAAGTAGGATTTCACACCTTCGAGCCTCCAAGTTAAACATTGATTAAATATGTGGGTACAGAGGACCATTGTTTGCATACTGTTGCTGTAATAAATTGAAGATGTGTATTAAGGTAGCAGATAGGGCACGTTTTAATTCATGCTATGTTTTACCAGCACTTAAGATAAATCCGGGACCGGTGTATCAATTCATATCAACAAAATACAGGTACTGCCTCTGTTATTTATGGTTATTAAAAATAATTATTCGGAAATATTCATCCAAAGAAGGTAATTGTTGGTACGGTTATCTGAACTAGTGTTATATGTGAAGAGAAAAATATTGATATGTTGTGAGTTTGTTTGTAACTCAAAAACTGCCCTACCAATTTCAATAATTCTTTCAACTGCATTATTAGCAAAAATTGGACGTTCCTACAAATATTGCACTAATTTAACCAAAGATATCTAAAACTTTTCTATATAAAAATCTACTTTCACTCTGATATATAGATCAGTGAAAATAGAGATCAAAATTTTTAAATTTTGGGTGGGAGTTAGAAATGGATTTTTTCATTAGCAATTGTGACTATTCTATATGGAATATTTTTTCGGTTTTTACTTCTCTATCTTCAAACAAAACATTTGAAGGACTCCCGAAGAAAGGATAAAAATTACAAACTGGAAAAACTCTTCGTAAAAACTATTATCATATGAAGATCCACCCCAAACATTCGTTATTCATAGAAACGTTATTCATTCATGTATGTGAATTCATAGAAAATTTCACTCATATGGATTATTACATTGCATCTTTTCATCATTGAAATAGCAAGCAAAAGTAAAAAGTGGAAAAGGAATAACATCAAAACTAAAAAAACACGTTTAAATAGCAGCACAACAACATCAATAATAATTCCTATGGCTTGATGTAATTAATGACTTTTAATAAGTCTGAATATATCTATTGACAAAAAATTAATATTTTTGTATAAAAGCGTGGAATGCTTTAAATTATATTTTTATCATGGCTTCAATCTGGTTTTCTTACAACAAAATTAATTTGTTTGTAAATAGATTTATTCTGATTTTAGGCTTATTAAGAGCCGTTAGTTATATCAAACCAT
>WOGO01004478.1:0-13243 GCA_015342085.1 Leptinotarsa defecta | reverse complement strand
CGTGTCGAGGTGTAAAAATAACGATTTGGTGTTGGGAAAAAACTCCGGTAATATTCATTATTACACCAAAGGTTCCAAACTGTATATCACAAGTAATTTTCTGATGTTTACCCAATGCTAAGTTTCTGCTGCATTAATAACTTGATATGTCATTGATTTGGTTTTTTCAAATAAATAGTATGCACACTAATTTCCAATTAACTGAATAACTTAATTAGGAAAATATATTTTTATATTATCCACTCCTCAGAGAAAAGACAATTCAGAATGTGATACAAAATTTGGAAACAAAAATTGTTCACAAAATTATTTACACTCAAAGTTTTCGACAAATATAAAAACATATACCTATTCTACACACATTTTCACAAATGCTTAAGTTTCGTTATTTTTCTCGAACTCCTTCGTTTTTTTTTTGAAATTATGAATTAGTTCATTTTCTCTGAATTTGGAAGTGGATTCGTTTTACCTTTGATTATTCGAATGTCTTTTAAATTTATCTTGTAAAAAATCACATTTCTATTGTATTGTTGATTGTACTCACATTAAAATATTGACTTTCTTAATTAATTTAATAAAAAGAAAGATTGAAAGCATCCCATAAACGGTTTTTAAAAAGTTAAGCGAATATGAAACGTACACCGTTGAAATATTCAAACGTGTAGAGAGCCATATATTTGCGAAGCAGACGACATACAAAATACATATGGTATAGAAACAACCAATATAGAGGTATTTATCTTAAATGATATAATAATTTCAATAGAAAAATATATCTTTCACATTGTAAATACATGTTTACATTGAAAATTTTCAATACAGTCAAAAATATATTTTTTGTATCATATCATGAGAAATTTGAATTTATTCTATAGATAGATTGGATGTGTGATATATGTGTTTTATAACGTATTTTGACAATATAAGTTTTTTCGAATAACTCTTTCATTACGAGCCCTGAGGAAATGACATGATTTTTCGAAATTATCGTTCATAGTCAAGATTATGAACGTGTGACTTGCTCCTACGCTGAGCTGACAAATTTGTTGAAAGTTGCAGGTAATAAACGTTAATACAACTCCGATTTTCAGTTTTGAAAAGTTTCAACATTGCTGTAATCGTATTTTGTCAACTCATTACTATGCTCTAAGCATAACTTGAAACTGACTGGTTTTTTTTAATGAAGCTCCTGAAGTCATAGCATATTTTGCAATCTGATTGAGCGAAGCTAATGATTCTCAACACAAGAGAAAGACTATATTTGATTTTTCTCTTACAAAAAGCATCGACAGGTATGTACACCAATTTTTAAAAAGTTGATATTGTCAAAGTCTACCAAGCTTATTTGATGTCGCGTCCATCAATAATGATGTTTTTAAACAAATTTCATGTTGAAGTCTACACGAAATTGATGGTGGTAGAATTCACTTAGGCTATATGGCTATTTTATATATATATATATATTCTGATTTCAAATTTATGTTAATAATTGTGGTTATGAAATCAATCTCAATTTATGGAAAAACCGTTATGAAATATCGACGAAACATGAAGTTTCCGACATATAATGAGTTTTGTTCAACAATAACAAATCTATCAGAGTTGAACTTTTTTTATAGAAACTACGCGATTAACAAAGTTTCTAAAGATATGATATATGAATATCTACAGATATCCTCACTTTTCTGGGCGAAGTTATGGAATGTTTTCCGTAATTTTCCAATACTTCTCGAAATTAGGTAGCGATAAAAATTATTTGACTTTTTTGAAAAGCCTGATTAGTAGAGATGCAATTTGCGGAATGTTTTTCATGTACCTAAAAATACTGGCAATTCTCAATGTCTGATCTGGATAACGACATTTATATAACTGCCTCAAATTTAAATGCAGTACAAATTTAAATGCAATTTTTCGTTTGAAAGATTAATTTTTTGATAGAAAGGAGTCGACACTTTTGGGGTTTGTAGACCATTGATGGCAACACTATCGATGCAGCAGAATATTATGTATCTTTTATTTTAGGTATTATTTGTCGCTCCGTTTATTCAATTTTATAGGTAACTATATAACATAACGTATGTAACAAACATAACGAAGAACGAGAGCTTCTGAACATCATTGAGAACATAAAGCTCACTTTAAACAACAATGTTGAGAAAACCATACAATTTATTAAGTGAATCAATACATTCAATCAAATATGAAAAATTCATGTATTCATATATCTATAACATTGTAATGTACCCCACTAATAACCCTCTGTGGTTGATGCGGATTTGCTTGAATAAAAAAAATCCACACTTAAAAATTATTTCTGATGAAGGTATCAAGAAAGTTGTTTTACTTGTGATATCAAAACAACAAAGTGATGGATAATCGATGGTTACTACCCGGAATAAAATTGTTCAAATTCATAATTTTCATGAAATTTCATCTGGAATTATTACACGCACGAAAGTGTTTGCATGAAAGTCAATTTTACCCTATGCGGGTCATCAAAATACGTGCATTTTGATTGATTTGGCTTGGTGCACAGAAGATATGTGTTAAGATTATTTCTGGAAAAAGGAAACGATAATAAACCCAGAAAACTTAGTTTCAAAGTCCAAAATTTGGGATTTATGTGATATACTCAAAATTGTCAAGAAATATTGATGTTGATGATGTTGAGGGAAATAATTAGCAACTGTCACTGCCACTTTATTTAAAATTACTTTCATTTTATCTTGATACAACCTTCTTACGAGCGACGAAACAAGGCAACACAAAAAAGTTTAAGAAAAGAGGCTGTAGGGTAGTAATCCTCAATGGCTTCCACTTTATCGAATACTTCTACGAACGAAGTTTTCGTACAGGTAATATTTCTATTTATAGGTATCTACCATTAGATCATTATGAGCAATAATCGTGCATAGAAGAGAATTGCACGAATCTCTCAATTTATAATGACAAAAGACTTAAGTGAAATCATTTGATCAGAATGAGACTTGACGCAAGCTATGAGTTGTAAAAATATCCTATAAGATTTTTTCAAAGGTTTGGATTTTTATTGGTAAATATTCGTTTTTCCCGTTAGTTAAAAAATTGTTTAGACATACACATTCACGTCTACTATCGGAGATACTACTCGTATCACTCAAAATTAAGAAAACCGATCAGTTCAAAATTCACTTTCGGTAACAATAACTTGTAAAATGACAATTCCATTCATTTTCCAATGAAACGGAACGTTGAATTTTCTCGCAAAGTTATGCCTTTATCAGTAAACAGCATAATTGCTTTGGAACTTTTTCTTTGGTTTCTGTGAGTGTTATGAAATTTAACTAGAAATGAATGTGATGTTGTGATATATATACTATCGAAAGAATGGAGAATGCCATCTTATTTCTGGTCTTTAGAATATGCCTTCCATAATGTGTTCCATGTTAGTAGTTTGAGCAGTGTTTTACTTTTGAGAAGACCAAATTGAGAAGAAACAAACAAGCTCGCAAACACATATGTTTTTCTATGGCAAAGATTTGTGAAATTTTCCAAATTTGGCACTATAATTTTCATTGCTTGATTTCGCCTTTTCGTGATATTATGAAAAACAAAAGCCAAGCGACGATATAATTCAGAACACGATTCAAAAAAAGAGTTATTTTGGTGAAGTAGACGGTTTTTACTCTGTGAAAGCATTTGAAATAAGTGAATATAGTTCCGCAGTATACGATCGTGAAAAAAAAAGATGTCACTTTACTAGTTTTCATAATCAGAAATTAGTCAATGAATTATTCTATTTTTGAACTGTTTCGATATTTGAGTGGCAATGTCTCCGAAAGAAGACTGGAGCGCCAAGATTGACTTCAAATTCGTGATCAAAAGTCTAATTATTTTTTTAAACTAGCGCGACTCTGACAAAAATTCACCTTACTATAAAACCCCGAAAACCTTTCCCGAAAATCAAAAAAACAATTCAGTTTTCCCACCTGTCCTAAGTTTCAGTCCCTCTACGAACCCCAACATGTGCGATTCGCTGCTAGTAATCCAGATATTCAGCCTGAAAACCGATCAGTTTCACGCGAGAAAAACCCTAGAAAACACTCGGGTCCTCATTACGAGTACACTCTGTCGGCACACGAAAAAAGTAGTAGGCGAAGAAGCCGCACACAGTCACACATACACAGAAGCTACGACACAACGCACGAGACACGTCCACTGAAAATGACCGATTCTGATTCTTGTGTGCACGGCAAACCGCGATGTGCATGCATCTCGCCTGGCCATCCGAGAGAGGTCTCGAGGCGGTGTTGCCGAACCATCGACGATGCGGTTGATAAAATCGGCTGGAGGCTGGGGACTGCCAGTGGCTGCTATTTGCGAACGGTGTCCGAAGTCATCTAATTTTTCAGTTTGTCTGTCTTTGATCTCTCATAATCAGTTAATCAGGACGTCGACGATATAGTGAAAAAAATTTTTGCACAAAGTGTTTGAAAAATGAAAACCTCCTTTTTCAGAGAGATCCACAGTAAGACGTCAAATTTTTACAGACTAAACGGTTTCTGAAGAATGCAACTAACTGTTAAATCGACTTCAAATGATAACCCATCAAATCAATCTAAATGTTGAAGATGAATTCAGACGAAACAATTTGAAGTTTTTTCCATTTGGCGAATATCGAGTCTTTGCTTCTCAAAAGATTTAGATAGGAATAGTCTACCTTGTGAATTGTGATGAAGTACATATAAATTATTTCATAACTCTCTGAATTTCATATTTGCTAATTTCTTCGCTCTTTTTTAGATTTCATTTTTACTTTTCCGACTCCTCCAAATTATTCGAATGAATTAGTGAAATTGAATAAGTACATACCTTCAACCCATTCAGTCGCGGAATCAAAGAGTTTTCGAGTCAGCGGAAACTCATGATAACCCATTAGTCAGGGAAGCTGTAGATTACACTATATACAACCCCCCTTTTTCAGAAGGCCCCGTCGCTCGGTTTAATGAAGGCCCCACGACGTCTGTTAAAATGAACAGTTTGTTCATCAAATGCCCCAGTCAGGAAGGGGTACACAAGGCCAGAGCGGCATAGATGTCATTGACCTTTATGTCGTCACAAAAACACCTTACGTCATGAATCATTCGTCCTCCTGACGAACCTCAGTTGAAAGGGTAAGGGAAAAAATTTCCAACCTGAAGAAAATGGAGATGCCACGAACATACCTTCAATTCGACATACGCTTTTCCAAATATATAAAAGTATTTGAAATGAAAATTATAATCTGAAAACTTTCAAAATAATTCTCAAAAACATAATTCATTTATTGAGTATAGCTTAGGCACTTTTTATTCAACTGGTATTAGCGTTAAAGAATATTTCTGGGCGAATTTGATTTTTATATCTCTACTTTGACCTAGCCAGAAAGTTTAGGAATTTGAAATCAATTATTGAGTCGTACTTGGCGAACTCGGAAAAACTTATTTTTTGCATACAACTGAAGTGATAATTCACAAACGAGGAAATATAACATAATTTGTAATTGACAAATAATAATTCAGAAAAAAACTATGATTTATTCCAAATGAAATATATTTATGAATATTGAAAATCTCATCAGTCTTTGTAAAGCTTCTTTGACATATTCATTCCATAGTACTCGTACAATGCTTTTTTTTATAATAACAATATTCCTTTATTGCACAAAGGTTACATAAATGGGTAAAAAAGGTTAATATATCAGTTACATCCTTACATTGAACAATCACCTGTCAACAATTACAAATTTACGTATACATGTATATATAAGAAACATCAATAATATAGTTTAAAAATAAAAAAATATAAAGAGAAATCGTCTATGGAATAACAACAATTACGAAGTAAGATTTTTTTCAGCCTTGATTTAAAAATATGAACATTAGAGGATGATTAATTTTCTTACTTAGCTATCCAAAGATAAATTTTGGTAATTATAAAAATAATAATGAGAATTATTCTACTTTGGACCAATGTCCTTGGTCTTTCACCATATCCACCATGTATAGGAATATTCAATACAAATGAAAGGAAACGACACTTAAATAAAATTGTGCTTTTGTTTTCTACTATTATTTTTTTCATTTACACGGCCCGAAATTTCCCAACTTTTCCAAGTTGAAAAAAAGCGAAAAGTTGTGAATTTTGTAAATTTGTCGCTTCAAAATTTGTGGACTGTTCACTTACTTGGGAGAAATTAAACTTTTTTGAAGTTTTCAAACAACTCAGAATTTCAAAGTATGGGATCTCCAAGTTATACATGTTGGGAAATCCCAACCTTGTCCTGGTTCTTTCCCTTTCCTTATTATCTCTCCCTTTCTTTTCTCTCACTTTTATTTTTCTGGTTTTTATTTATTTTTTTACTATTATTTTTTTCTATCTTTACTTCCCAACTTTTTCCCAGTTCGAAAAAGCAGGGGGGAGCCCCCCCCATCCACCCCATGGCGACGGGTCGACTTCCAGGATTGAGAATTATAAAAATATTACGAATTATAATTGATTAGGGAGAAATAAGCCTGGAAAGAAGGATTACGGCAATACAAAAATTTCCAAAACGAAAAAGTACGAATTTTCATTGTGTACCTACCTACCTGTCGAATTTATTGGGTTGTCTGAATTATATTTTGAAGAAATCGAAACAATTCACAAAAGAAGTAAGGACAGGACAATAATTTAAAATTGTTGTCACTGATGATGGTGGTTATTTCAAATGAAACGCTATAAAAATATCAAATGTGATATACCTTTAGATTGTGAATTTATTGCTTTATCAATATCTGTAATAAAAAATACGGGTCCGTATTTGAAAAATAGTTAATGGTGGTCATGTTGACATGAAACGTTTTATCGAATATTTATTATTAGATCGTCATAGTACACTTCCATTTTTTGATATTCACCGAAATAACAATTCCATTAAACAAAACGAAAAACAGCATTTTTGGTTTTCCCCGTATAACTCGAGAAGGGCGGGAGTCCCCGTAAATTTTCTTCGACCATTGTATTGTTCCCGATGACAGTTACCTTGTTTCCCATTTAATCTCGTCTTCATATCTGTTATGGTTTAGAATATAGCTGTGTTACCACATGATAAAAGAAACGGCCTCTATATCTAGTAAAACTAGTAACACGATAAATCTTTTCTGGAAAATGATACCACTGGTTCATATCACTAACGATCTGATTTCTCTTATTCTATTTTCGAGGAATGTTTTTCATTTTCCAAGTTAGAACCACCAGTGAGTCACCTCAAAAACAAGTTTTTTTCTCTAACTCATTTACATTTTTTACAGTCAGATACAATCTCACGCCTGATGATGCTGCTCATTATTCCAACCTGGAAAACGTTGATATGCAACTTGCATAAGCTAACTTACTGGAATCACAAAATACGAAGAATCTTCTAATTACAATTTGTCACACAAATTTAACAATGTGATGATAAATGGATGTTTTTGAAAATTTTTCGAAATTCCAGATAATAATTTTTGATCTCAGCCTACCTTTTTGTTGACTTTCTTAGTGAAATAATTTTGGGATTAGTGAAACTGGATGCAAGAAACCAATAACATCAGAAATGTTCAGGACAACTGAAAGCAAATTTCGTTTTATTAGGATTGCTTCTGAATCTATCCTTCTAAACATTCCAGAGTAATCCCGAAACCATAACTATATTTATTTTTTCAGAGGATATTTCAGGGTCCAATGAATTATAAAACCATACTCGTAAATTGAAACTTACAGAAGACGTAAGGAATATACTTACTACCTGTGATAAACTTTTCGCTTTTCGAACTATTTTTTACGCTCACAACGCAATTGTCCTCTCCAAGTATGCCTACTTGTATTTCATTTCAGGGTTATTATGCTCATTATAATTGTAATTTTCAGCTATTGTTTTGAATTTTTCATTTATATTGGTTCCTTTAGAGATTTCAAATCATTTTATATAATATCAGACAATGGAAGTCCGAACTAGTGAAATATTTAATTTGTATTAGAAAGTATCTTTCAAATTATTTATAGTGACTTGAGATAACACCTTGTGAAAATGTTTCATCATGATTTTTTTCAATTTTATTTCTTCTGCACTCCTAGATAGGTTATGAGACTTTCGTGAACCAGAATCTAACAACGCTCCTAATATTTTTTCTTTGCCTCAAAAATTTACTATCACACTGGTTATAATATCTTCTACATTTTTATTTTAAGTATCATTTTTCTTTTTTTATTGAAACGAACTCGCCAATACTTAATGAAAAACCATATTAAAACTCATTAATTACAGTTTACTGTATGATTTTCACTATACAAAAACCGCGACACGTGTTTCGCTTTCTCAAACGTTAATAATAAGTTACTTCTATATTAAAACTATTTTCTTCTCATTTTCTTCTTATTATCTAATGAATGAATCTACCTGAAAGGGTCAGGTATAAATTCATTAACTATAGAACAGACAATTGATTAAGTTCTTGAATTTCATCATTTCTCTCTTTTCCAATCATCTTGAATTCCTCTTGTACCTATATCCATGAACTTGATTTTCATTGCATTACAGTCTATTTTTCTACATGCATGCAATTATGTTTATTAACCAAGGATAAAAATTGCCACCAATTATATTAGTGGACTTGAATATATTAACTGTGTTACCCACATTATAATTACAAATGACTGAATATTTAAAAAAATAAAAGTGTAAATTTTATTCGCAATATTCAAAATCGCTGAACCATATCAACATGTCTGATTTTGTGCCTTCGTGTTCTTTCCAATCACGCTCTGCCATATATATGAACCGCGCATATATAGTCTAGCCTATTGGTGGGAGGATAAAAATGTGAACCTCAATACATTGCACCCCACTCGTGCTTGAACAATAAACATATCCTAGCAATTGAATTTACTTGGCGCCCTCCTAGGTCTACCATATCTTCTTATTTCTAAGTGGGGGTTACAAGTTTCTACTGAAGTGAGTTCGGGCGTGTTACTAGAGTAAACATTTGTAGTTTCCCCAACCTCATCGCTATTTAAACAAACTTCAAACATATTATTGGTTATATTTGACATATCTGTAAGACTATTACCTTCAACACTGTGTGTCTCGCCAGAGCTTACTTATTTTCGGGATATCTGTTACATCGTTTTCTCCGCTGTGGAAATGTTTCGACCTATCCTACTGACCTCATCAATCCCCTGCAAGGCTTTTCGCTCCTCCGTTTCGCAGTTTTCTCCCCCTCATCCCTTCCGAATTTGATTTGAATGTTTTTCCATAATTGTCCCGTTGGAAACTTACATAAGTAAATCATTTTTCATATTTTCTTTTGGATTATCCCCGTAGTCCATTTAATCATCTTCGTGACCCTAGCTGTGATAGTCCTCATTTCGAATACTTCTGGCCACTTCGTAGAAGTATCAATAGCACCCATCAGAAAACTACTACTTCCTTGGCTAATTGCGGCAGTTGTATCGCCAACAGCACATACAGGAATATCTTCAGCGAAGAATCCTGCACTGACACCTGTCAGATATAATCCAAGGCCCTTCCTGGTATTAGCTAGGGGAGTAGGTGTTTTCTAATAGGTGTCGGTCCATTAACCTACAGTGTATGTAGGTTAATGAATTGTTCTTTTAGATTATTTGATTTATAGCCAGTCTCCAAGTATGCCTACTCAATTTGTGAAGTTTTCTTCCTTATACGAGGAATTGGGCAAATGTCGGATATGCGATTGGTTACCTCGTTCACAGGCAGATGGGGCGATGATAAACCTGTTTTTTGTTGTTCGCTTCAGCCTAATTCGAGGAATAATACTCTGAAGGAATTCGATTTTCAATTATCGAAAATCATCGACTTTATGTTGATGATTTTGTACTGACGAGTGCCCAAACAAACCGAAACCGGTCTACAAGTATGTTCCAATAATTGAAAATCTATTGCGGCAGTTGCATCGCCAAGAGCACATGCAGAAATAACTTCAGTGAAGAATCCTGCACTGACACCTGTCGGATATAATCCAACGCCTTTCGTGGTATTAGCCAGAGGAGTAGTTGTTTTCTGATAAGTGTCGGTCCATTAACCTACAGGTAGAGGATTTGAGACTCGCCTTAACAAATTGTTCTTTTAGATAATCTGTTTGAACTCCTTTAGTCGAAATACAATTGCCAACGCCTTATCTTTGCATACTTTTTTCAGATGGCATCAACGTATGGGATACGCACCCTATTGGCTATTCCTTGCCATTCTCTCTATGAAATAATACACTCCAAATACTTGCCAACAATATTTCCTTACTAGGGTCAAAATGATTGAGCTTCACGTCTTCTGCCATCAATGTTTTGGCTAAGTTGAAGGACCTTTCTGTTTCTTTATTCCACTCAAGTTTTTCATCTACCTTCTTCAACAGTTTGTACAAAGTTTATTACCATTGCTAAGTTAGGAAGAAACTTCACGTATTAATTCACTGATCCTGTGAAACTTCTAATTTGGCTTGAGGTCCTTGGTCTGGGTGCATTCAACACTG
Organism: Leptinotarsa defecta; assembly: GCA_015342085.1. Lineage (NCBI taxonomy): Eukaryota > Metazoa > Arthropoda > Insecta > Coleoptera > Chrysomelidae > Leptinotarsa > Leptinotarsa defecta. The sequence continues at coordinate 2,702 of WOGO01004478.1, read as the reverse complement.
CTTCTACTCTATCAGAAGTTTTCCCTAGACCCTTACTATCAATAATATGGCCTAAGTAATCGATTTCTTTCTTGAAAAAATTATATTTATTCTTGTTCAAAGTCAATTCTGTGTCTTTCATACGTTCCAATACAATTTCTAGGTTTCTGATATATTCCTCTGTTGTTCTCCCTGTAACAACAACATCGTCCATGTATATTTTGACACCTTCCATTCTTTGGAAGACTTGCTGTAGGCTGCGTTATGCACTAGCCGGTGCTACTTCAAATGGTAAACGTTCCATACAGTACAAACCCTTATGAGTACTCAATGTTGCCATTTCTTGAATTGCACATAAGCACTGTTCAAATCCAACTTGGTGAAACTCTTACCGCCGTTCAATTTTGCAAATATTTTTTCAATTCGAGATAGTGGACTAACACCTCTTCTTCTTGAAGATGATCACTTGGTGATCGAAACACGTGTAGAGGTTTTAAAATAACGGTTTGGTGTTGGGAAAAACTTCTGTAATATTCATTACTACGTCAAAGGTTCCAAACAGTGCATCACAAGTTCAAGAATAAATGATTTATCTCAATATCTGGTTTTCTAACTAAAGAAGTAAATTAGGGAATTTACCAACTGTACTTTTTATTTGAATCTGACCCGCGTACACATTCTAAATTCAATATATAACCCTCTGCGAAATTGAGTTTGACACCTTTGGTCTACGGGGACCGCTTGAACAGTTGGAGACCAAAAAAACAGCACTACTAAGCAAAATGCTAGGAACTCATATGATGACACTAACTTAATGATCATAATTACTGAAGTAATGGAGGTCATTAATGTTTCGTTTAGATGTATTTAAAAGGATCTAACTTGTTGTAAGATTTAGTGTTAGTGATCTCCTGATGATGTTAACTTGGTTATATGGAGACGCGCGTCGAGAGACTGTTTTTTTTGTTCTGCTGTGGAAAAGTGTTATCATTGGATTTCATCAGAAAGTTTACTGTTCCATGTTCAAGATTTTGTCTCACCTTAACACTGCAATAATTCCAACTATTACATTCAGCGAGTAATGGTCTAGCTCATAAGTTGTATTTCACACCATTTCAGTTCGCCTGCATCGAAAATCATGATTAAGATGCCATTCTATTCATAATTTTACACAAAGTAACTCACGATTGAATGATTCAAAAATTCATTTTTGTTATAATTATGCATATTTGTACATTATTACAACTATTCAACGTTATATCGGCGTCGATGTGGGAGGAGACGGTCTTATTCCGTTTTATTGAGAATTTGAAACAATGGGAATACAAATGTTTTCAAACCTATTTATGAGTACATTTGATGTGTTCCGCATGGATGCCATAGAATTATCGTCCACGGTCTGACTTTTCCAGCCACCATGGCGCTTTAATGCCATTAGGTCACTCCCTCCATCAACTAGAATAGTTGCAGATGATCTACTGAAGCAGTGTCCAGTTTATGTTTCTGAATTTTGCAAATGTAAAAATTACCACTACCCTCCGAGAAATAATACTAATATATAAATATATCATTAACATAAAAAAACAAGTGAGATTTGAATTCGGGTCATAGGAAAAATGTATACTAGATATACACGCGTTAGCGCTGAGCCTCTAGCAATTACCGATGTGATGTCTGATTGCGATACGTATAAATAGTGAAAATAATTGAATTTTCACTTTCTGAGTGAATGAATGAATTTTGAAGAGTTTTAAATAATATAATAATGTCAAATACAAGTGCGAAGAGGTATTTTTTGGTCTGTAAGATATTTTCAAATCCTTTTGTTTGGCTGTTATAGTTCATAGAATGTAACGGAAGTAGGCTTTGCTTTAGAGGCGTCTAGCAAATGAAATATGATTGGCTGTTGGCTGGTGAGGTTGATAAATCAGTTTTAACCTTTATGTTGTGTTTTAGTATTTCAATAATTGTTGGAAAAAGTTCATAAAAAAAGTCGAGATACTGAATGAGGATTTATAATTAAAACAAGTGGTTGTTGATTCACGGATATAACTAAATGTATTATCAATCCACGAACTGTTAAACAATAAATTTACTGAAAATATGATTTCCATTTCGATTTTACAGATAATTTGGAAAGAAAATGGAGAGAAAAACATTCTAGTTTGAAAAAATAAAAAAAAATCAATGTATTCATGAATGATCAAAGATGTTAAAAATAAAATTCAAATGAAGCATTTAATTTTTTTTCAATTATTTCAATTGTTTTTTCGTTATTAAGATTTCTATACATTTCCCGTTTTAATATATGAAAAATTGAAATGAGTAAATGCATGATCAAATAATGATTATGAAAAATATTTATATAAAAACATTTAAGTAATTACCTATTTATTTCTGCCAGTAAATATAAATTTCAAGAAACCATGATACAATAATTATGAATTGAAGGGGTTATATTTTCTATTTCTATAATGTTATCCAATTTGGTACTGAAGAGCCTTAGCGCAAGTGTCTTAAGCCGAAACATCGATGTATACCAGTGAAGATGACAGTGTTCCATGTAAGTGCAATTTGTTACCATTTATTTAAAGAAGAACTCATGTAAATGATATATGATTTTTATTCCACAACGAATGTTTGAAATACAAACTGAGTAGAGAAACGTATCTTATGTATAATTCAGTGTTCACATAAAAGTATTTGTTTCGAAAGAATTTTTT
>WOGO01004477.1:0-13244 GCA_015342085.1 Leptinotarsa defecta | reverse complement strand
TCTTCAAAGTGAACATATTAAGTTCATTCGCCAATATTAAGTAATGTTTTAAGAATCTTTAATGCAGTTTAATTTAACATTGACTTTGTGTTGAAATTTTAAAGTGGTAATTACGGGCATTCCTATCCAATGCACAAACAGAAAACAAAATTTAATGTTGATAATTGAAATAATGGAATATTTGTGTTCACACATTTTGATTTGTGCATTGGATAGAAATTGCAAAAATTTTTCAAGTTGTAATTAGAGCAATTTCTATGCACTGTACAAATAGAAAACAAAATTGAACGTTTGTGCAATAAATAATGAAATATACTACATTAATTTTTAGAAGACAGTTGAAATATCTGTGTGCCTAGATATCTTAGAACAGTCAACTTTTAGTTGAACACGAATAGAGTAAATGTTTTTTCATAGAAGCTCTATGAATTGCTCAACTTCAGAAAAGAGAACATGCATTTATTTGCATAAAAACAAAATATTTTCAGTATTTTTATGAAAAATACTGACCCAATTCAAATGGAAAAAAATTATGTGTGACAAAAGGCAAACAAATAAATGGTTACAATCTGTGGGTGGTCAGTGGCCTTTGTTCAAGTTTGATTTCCTTCTGGATGAATTGTGTTTTTAAGTTTTGTCTTCAATATATAAATTTGTGTAACATTTAAGGTAAGAATCGTCACAAAAAATGCTATAAAATATTCCCTTATTCATAATAAATGTGAGTATCTTGGAGAATATAAAAGAAATTTTAGATTTAACCCCAGCAGAAAAAAAAGAAACAAGGGTTTCTACTTCCTTCTTCATCACTAATGTGTTTTCACAATGGATCTCCATTGACCAACGTTGTTACAAAATATCAATACAATCCTCTTAAAAAATGGTTACCAGGTATTTGTCTGATTTGACTTATAATATTTTGATATTATCATGATTCCAGCCTTGAAAACTCCGATATTTGAGCTTACACTATAGCAAATAACTCAAAGACATTGATTAATTGACATATTGAGAAGTCTCTATAAGTTGAAAGATGTAATTCATATAATTTCCTCAAAATTAACTCTTATTAGTGGTATAATGGTCAGGTAAACTGTATAATTTTTACTGCTCCATTCCCTTTAAACTGATCATTGCTGAAATGGGGGTGGATTAAAAGAAAGAAGTTTCCAGTTTTTGTTAAACTTAGAAAGGTTGTACCAAGGGAAGAAGTTAGGATCTCTGTATACAGGCAATCAGTAGATTTGAACAAAAATGGAAAATATCATTGATAGAACAAATAGTCCAGAAAATCACATTTGAAAAGGGGTATATTCGTCATTTCTTCAAAACAATGAAAGGCAGATTGCGTCATCATTCCAATAATGGAAGTGAATGCAGTGCAGAAGGAAAGAATGAGTTCAGTTTTTAGAAATTTAGTTGTTTTTTTGTGCCACATAACTTATATACTTTTATTGGAGTTAAAAATGAAATGTATATCAATTTCAATAATATGCATTAGAAGAATTTGACTGTGCTTATTAGGCGAAAACTTATTGCCTTTTCGAGCATGAACAGGTTGAAATATATTGTGGGTATGACTGATCTTTGCTTTACTAAAATTTCAACTTCTGACCAATGTTTCATTCCAGTTCAAGACCCCTAGTTAGGCACTCAGTGGTATTGAATCTGTTTCAAATCTGTTTTTCCGTTAATCAAATGTCGCCCCCATACTAACGACAACTCTCAGAAGTTAAGAAACTTGCGCGAGCTAAAGACTAACGAGGTCTTACCTTTTAACGTGTGATTCAGCTCCAGCCAGATAAATTATCTCGAGAAAAATATCTGGTCGAGGCAGGAATCCAACCCACGGTCTTCCGATCGTGAGTCGGGCGCACTACCACCGCGGCCAATAGAATTGAACAATATAATTGAACTTTTTGATCACCTGCCAGTATTACGTTTTTCGTTTCTATAATTGAAAAATCCTTCAAAAGAAATTACGGTTCACAATAGATTCAAAGAGTAGCTTCTTGTTCATATTGCCTTTTATATACTTACGGAATATTTCGATGATGCTTTTTACTTGATATATTTTAATGAACCCTAGGACATAAAATTCTTGTGCATTTTCAAATGAATGACTTTATATATTTGTTTATTTTGCCAATTACCTTCTGTCTGTTTATGCTCTCTATATTTCAAATCGTCACTTTTATTTACATCATTCAATTTACATGTTTTTTAAAAGATTTTCCTCAGTAGACTAATAATGATTGTAAAACTTTTGTCTATAAGATGTAATTATCTTCAGGCGACAAAGTATTTATTCTATTAGTCATTATTACTTATCCAATCTCACAACATACTCTATGAACAAAAAGTATAAGTGCCGCTCCATGTCACCCTTCAGGGTATGCTAAGGGGCGAAGCTCCATACATGTGAACAATACTCCAAAGAAGGCCTGATCTGCGCTTTACAAAGCATTAAAAGTTGCTAAGGTTTGTACATTTTTCTGGTTCGGAACAGTGTTCCAAGCTGTTGAGAAACAGCCTTTGCAAATCCAGCGACATGATTGTGCCAAGATATATTGGTGTCCATTTTAACCCCGATCGATCGATCCATCGAAACAGAAAGCGACCCAAACTTACAGTAATAACTAGTGTTAATGAACGTCTTCAGTGGATAATGATATGAAATAACCTCTCATTACAGACTGCAACAACTCGATAACAATTTTTAGAACAACTCCTCTCAAAACATAATAATAATTCAGCTTCTGAAGAAGGATGTCACGAGAGACATAGAGGCTTTTGACAAGTCACATAGTCTTACTGATATATGATGTCCTTTGTTAATTAGATTGACTGTCTCCCACACTCATCACTGCACGAGTAGTTCTTTCAAAAACCAAATTGAGAATCATTGAACTAGTTATTCATCTCGAATAATTAGTTCGAATATACAGATTACCGATATTGGATGATGGTTACCAACAAGTGATTTGTCACCGTTCCTGTGAATTGGAATAACTTTTACACAAACTGAAAGGAGTGCATTTTTAGAAAAGATTAATTTTTGGGAAAGGTTTTCACTTTCTACTTCTCCAACTTTCTGCAAAAAGAGGGAATCTTCTTCAGAAAAGCAAAACAGTAACTCTATACAAAGATGTGTAGATAATGTAAAGAAGTTACTCTCATACATACATTGAATTCTACAAAAGAAAAACACTTTCAAAACAAATTCTTTCATATGAACACTGAATTACAAAAAAAAAACACTCTTTCATCAATGACAGTGTGTCATAACATTCATTCGCTTATTTGATTAAATTCCAGCCAAAGTAATCTTTTTAATTTGAAAGGGGTATATTTTTAGGAGATTTTGGCTTTCTACTGGAAGAAAAGCCCTCTCAAAACAACTACTTTCAAATAAACATTGAACTACACGAAAGAAAAATACTTTCGATGGAGAAGTAGTAAGCCAAAAAATTTCTTTTACAAAATCTTACATATTCAAGTATTTCCCAAAAGACAAAAGTGAATAAAATAAAAGTAGTAAAAAATACCATTGATATAATGGTACTTTTTGATATTCAACTGTTTAAATTGTAAAAATGTGTACATTTCAAATTCTTCAAAGAATTTAGTGTCCAGTACTTCTTGAAATGTAACTGGTGCAAAAAAAATACTTTGAGGGAGCTGGAAATTTTTTGAATCCAAGTAATTCAGAGCCTGATATTTGCAGTAGAGAGTTGATTATATTTTCTTCGATTCCTACAGAACATTTAATGAAGTCATCTGTAGCTTTATCTTCTAACTTTTTTGTATTGTTCTCACTATTCACTTTTTAATCCTTAACGATGGGAATATACTTCCCTACACCCTTTAAACCTCGAGTCATTTGTTCATGCCAAGAATTGTCAATTTCAAAACCTCCTGAGATTCTATTGATAACGAAATTACTTTAGAGTTTCATTGGTTTCTAGCAAAACGATTATTTGTTTTCAACACATCATTATTGAGGTTAGGGTCACATAAAAGACAGCACAGTTGATCAAATCCAACAACTTTCATTTACGTGGACTGTTAAAAAAATAAGGTGAATGTTTAAATTCCGTGGGCTACGTACATCAAATTAGCGTTTTTCTTTTTTTATTTTAGTACAACCGTCTCAGTCATATATTTACAGTTTCAGCTCTTTACCATGTTTAGTTTGTTGGTGAGAGGCACAAAAGTTTTGCGTGTTTGGCGACCTTCTGCCATCGAAACAAATGGATCGAATGATTTGCTTCAAATTTTGTGTAAAAAATGGAAGAGCTCAAAAACGCCTGGAATGTAGACAATGGCACACGGTGATTGTACGAGTACTCCGAGTCACAAAAATGTTTACAAGTGATACAAGCTTTTCACAGAAAGCCAGGGATATGTGAATGACGATGCTTGTCCTGATGCCTCAGCACATCAAAAACCAACATCAAATTTCGAATAATCTAGAAGGGAGTATAGAGAGTGTATATGAAACTGACTGAAAATAAAAACAGTAAATTAGGCAGAAGAAATTTTGAAATATATTAAAAAATCATATTTGACATTCTACGATGCTTTCAAAGCTTCCTGAAGTTGCTTATGTATTGACTCTGTAACAGGTTGCAAATAGGTTGAGTTACCACAATTTATTGGATTATTTTATTATTCCTTTCGTTAGTTGCACAAATGAAAGATATTTTACAAACTTCAACAAAATTACAACAGTTAACACAAAATAAGATTACTATATGAAATGAAATACTACTACTCAACAACCGATAATGTATTTACTTGTTACATGAACATATTTTATCACTAGATTGATTGGTTTTCTACGTGACTCGAGATATCAAGTTTAAGGGTTGACACAAAATGAATGAATCATAATTCTGGATGAGGACAAGTTTATTGATTCGCAATCTGTTACTTATAAACTATCTGCATGGCTCAGAGAGCATCATATACCATCCACTGGATCAGCTTCATCTGCTGAACTAATATCATCACCGAATTCAATATCTTCATCAAAACCTTCCTCAACAAAGGTGACAGTTTCATTGATCCTAACTGATTCAGGGAATTCTCCGTAGGTTTTGAGATTACGTGCTTCATCAGGTGTATACTTCAGAATAACATCAGCTTTGGCATCTTGGTAGTCTCTCAGCCCAATAAGGATAATGTCACTTTGATTTATCCAAACCTGAAAACATTAAAACAAGAAAGGTAAGTTTGAATTTTTTTATTACCATAAACAGTATGAACTATGTAATAAGGAAGCAAGCTCATAAAACATATTTTTTAATTGAATAATTTTTTTTTCATTAGAAGTCTATTTCATGAGAGAATCTTCATTTTCGGGCAAACTTTTATTTTCGAAAAACAAATGAAAATTTACTACTGGGTTCATAAAGTTTTCAAATGATGTATGTACCAATATGTTCAACATTGAAAAAGTTATATGAAGATAAAATTATTTTGTTATTAATCTATTAAACAGGAAACAAAACAAAATATAATAACAAAATATGTTACGGTTATGTCAATATAAAATTAACAATAAGAAATAAAACCACATATTTGAGTGAGTGGGCATTCTGCACTTTGGTATATTTACAAAATAAATATAGAAATAGGATTAGCCTGAAAAGTACCAGCGTTTAAAGCTTTCAACTTTAAATCCAGATATAGAATATCTTGTAAATCGTAAGCATCAGCTCCACAAGTCACATTAATAATATATATATATCTCATTTTTTGTATCTGTTTTTAAGATTCTGAATAAAAAGTCTTTTTTCATACTGTATTGTATCTTCAATTATATCATTATCACCATTTTCTTTTAGAGGTGTATTCCTCAATAGTGAATTTTCACGATAATAAAAATAAGAATATCATCATTTATATTAATTATTAATATTATTTAATATGTGGGTTGCGAAAAAATGTCACAATGAAGGTGGGTCCTCAGGCAAAAAAGTTTAAGAAATGCTGGTGTAGTCTAACAGTGATTATAGCACTTTAAGGTATACTTACTAGAGTAGTCTCAAAGGCTCGAAAATAATTATTGAAAACATCCAATCGTTTCTCTCTATTAAAAAACTAACCATAAATGTAACCATAAAAGGAAATCTACCATAGTTTGTTCTGCGAAAACTAATGCAAAATGAATTATTCCTCAGTATTCTTTATTGAACTGCAAGATTCATTTGAGACAGCAAAGATGTGCATGATACAATACCATTTAATATTTTATAAATGAAAGAAACATCAAACATAATCCTTCTCTTATTCAGTGTTAGCAGCTTTAATTCATGGAGAATAAGACTATAGTCATGACCAGCATTGAGATTTAGATTAAACCTATAGTCACAATATCTCAAAAATTTATTTTGTACTTTTTTGAGTAATAACTTAGGAACGTTATACTGTGGTGACCAAATAATTGACCCGTATGCAAGTTGTGACCTGACCAACCAATTTACACTGTCCACACATCTTTGAGGGCCAAGATCCCTATAATTCCTTGAAGTCAATCCTAACATTCTTTTAGACTTAACCACTCATTAATTAATATACTGGATGAAACTTAATTGAGAATCAAAAAATATCCCCAAAACTAGTTCTTTGTTCTTAAGCAAATGACTATCTACTGAATAAGAGAATGGGATCTTAATTTTCCTTTTACTAAAAGAAATCTTGAAGCAATTTTCAACTTTTAAATCTAACAAGTTTAACTTACACCAATGATGATAATGATGGTTCAACAAGGATTCGTTGTTCATTTCTGATATTAAAAAATAATAAAAGTGTTTTGATATTCTTGAAATTTAGTATTTTATAAAGGTGTCCCCATTTCAAGTAGCCCATACATAAAATGAATACAATACAATGTATTTCATCACATCGAACTTCAATTGGATGTTTGAGGGGAGGGAATGGAATTATCAAAAAATATTCAGTATAAAAGTTTCAGGGGTCTTTTATAATATTTTCCAAGATACAGGGTCACCAATAGAACCATGGCCTATCATTTAGCAAAATATTTAAAACTACAAAATTCTAGTATTGGTGACATTTATAGGAACATATACAATTGACTCCTAAATAAAGTTATATTCTATGAGGCCTTTCTGAAATTAAATTCATGGCTATTTATACCTGGAGCACTAATTAAGATTAATATTAATATGGATTCAACAGCTTACTTTCTTTCGGAGTTTTCCTCTGATATGACATAACCTCTTCACTCCATCAAAGCACATTGCCTCTAATCTACCATTTCCCAACATTTTTGTCACTTGTGCATACTCCTGGCCATCTTCTTTGAACACTAACTCACGTTTTTCTGTTTCATTTTCATTTTTACCCCTTCTACGATTTTTACCTCCTTTACCTGAAATAATAGGATATTAGAAGTGAATAATCACAAATACAACTTCAAATAACTGTTAGAAAAACATGTTTTTTACAAAAACATTCACTGATGAAAGACTATGATGAAAATATTATAACAAATATCATTTTCCACCATGAAAATGACATTAGGGTTTTATGATAACTACATATGCCAAACAAGTTATTTGATGCATTTATTGCTTATAATCCAGCATATTTGGGGGCACCTACCTTTATTTTTCGGCATTTTTCTTTATTGAAAGGTAACACTTTAATTTGATATCCTCTTATCAATATTTTCCAAAATATCCAAAGAAAATGTCACTGACCACTTCGACCACTTCCTTGACAATCGCTGAAAGAAAATGAACCATACAACAGCACAAAACCAAAATATCATGGAATTGAAATAGAGAATTTGTCAGCATAACCAACTGAAATTCTGATACCTCAACTTACTCGAAATCAAGGAAAATGAAATATTTTGTTTAATAAAGAGTGCTCTTCATTCGTGAGGACCGTAATCGGTAGAATAGTAGACCATCGTAAAGGCTAGTTCATATTGGAACAAACATCGCATAAAAAGTGCGATTTAAAATGGCGTCGTGTTTATCGTAAAAAAGTTGAAAAAATTGAACTTTTTTGCGATTTCCGCAAAATTTTATACGTCAACATACAATGAGATTATATGCTATTTTATTTGACTCTCATTTTTTAAGCCCATAAAACGAAATTGAATCCGAAATGGAAGAATGTGTAATGTGTCAGGTTGTTCAAATTATATCAACTTTACCGTATATATAATGAAAATTTCAAAGTCATAACTTTTTTGTTCTGCGCATGCGGTTCTCGAGAGGAGTGTCGTAGTGCTCAGCTCGTCGAGTAGAATCCACTAATATGTCGGATGATATCCTAGGACTCTTCCGCTAACGTAAAGCCTGTACATATATAGATTGGCCAACGTTGAGAGTTGAGATAGGAATTACGTTTTATATAAAAGTAATAAAATAACGTCTACGTCTATTATGTGCTTCTTCAAAGTTCATATTGTTTTTTGAATATTTTGAAAACTGTTCTTACCTTATAGGTACCAATTGTAACAATAAACTTGGAGCATCACTTTTAAATCACTCACACAAAAACAATACAGGTAGTTCACTTCGCCCAGTACTCAATAAACTATACAAATAGCGAAAAACAGAACGAATCCATTAATTACCGGCACAAATAATTTTTCTAATTTGACACATTCATAGTATGTCAAGGAACATTACGTCGTTACGTGATAATTTATCAAGGATCAATTGATGACTAAAATCAATAGAAATATTTTCAACAAAACTACCTCATTTGGTCTACAATTTCTGAAACAAAAGAGCGTATTGAAATTCACCAGTGTACCTATAGACAAAACTCAAAAACTCCCGACGTGAGAAATGAGGGGAAAATTTTACTTTATGGCACACTCACGGATTTTCGCGATTTTTACTGTGATGATACTACGTGATGGTAGGAATTCAGAACACTTTTTATTTTTTGTCGGACTCAATCAGTTTTCGAGATATAGCTTGTCAAAGTTTGTATGGTGTCGTATTTTACCTTTTTTCAAGCAATAAACGATTGCAATTCACATATTTTTTATTCAACACATCTTTTTCCATATCATCGCACTGTTTTCTATCCCTTTTCATTCACTTATTGCCAAGTTTCTTGAAATTAGATTGAAATTCCATAATTTGTCACGTGCTAACTAAACCTAACCTAACCTAACTCAGTCTAACCTTACTTTAGAATTAAAAAAAAATATGTATCCTCAACATCAAACCTGACCTCCAAACTCTAAAAGGAGCGTATTTTCGAATATTTACTTTTGTAAAAACTATCTTCCCTCAACATCTAACCTGACCTCCGAATTCCAAAAGGAACATATTTTCGAATAGTGAAACTTAATGCAATGTATAGAAGTATAAAAAGTGATTTATGTGCACCTGATAAATTATGGAATTCAATTCTAATTTTAGATAGGGATAGAAAAAGGTGCGATGATATGGAAAAAGTTCTGTTAAATAAAAAATATGTAAATTGCAATCGTTTATTGCTTTAAAAAAGATAAAATATAACGTCATACAAACTTTGACAGGCTATATCTCGATAACAAATTGAGTCCGACAAAAAATAAAAAGTGTTCTGAATTCCTACCATCATGTAGTATCATCACAGAAAAATGAGATGCGGAAATGAGATTGACCCAAATGTACACATGTTGAACATTGTCAATGGGAGGCTGAAACTTATAGGATCTCTTTATTATTTCTTAATCAAGAGTGCTGTAAGTCTAGAGTAGAGAGTAAAAATATTTTACATGGGAAAGGGGTCCAAGTAACCACAACAGAGATATTTTATGCATTTTGGTCTGGTACATTAAATTTTTTTAAAAAAACAGCAATTGGAAGAATCTACTTTTTTTCATCTACCTACTGGTGCTATTAATGAATTCTGAAACTTGAAAAAAACGTTTTGGTCGGTTTTCGTGGCGTCAATGATGTTGCTTAAATTCAAGCCACAAACGGACTTTGTTTGGCCTTGGGACTTATTAATTAATAGTCATAGCAAATGCCAATACAATTGGAAATTATACCCGTTTTAAATTAATTGACACATCTGTAGGTATAATAGGGTTTCGTGGTTTAATTATATTTTCATCTTGGAACTTGCCATTTAAAATGCTATCTTCGACGTTTTTCATTTAAATTCTCAATGACTAATCGTGTGTTGTTGCACAGCCGTGATGGATTCAAATTACGGAGCGATTCAACCTTCAGTTGTAAATTATGCGGTGGCATGCCTGGCAAATCCAATGAGTTCAAAAACTCTTGAATAACTCACAGCTTCGGTTGCATAGCAAACTTTATCTACGCTCGATAGATGAACAATAATAGTGGCCGAAAACTGAGACCGGTAGACGCCTGGCGGGAATAAAATGATTAGATTACTAAAATGGCTATTGAAAATAGGGGTTGATGGTAAAAGGGTAAACATTGAGGGTTATATGTATTTTTCAATGCCACATCATAAAAAAATAAAACAAAAAATTTTGTAGACAAAATAAAAAAAAGTGTGGAGTGGAACACCCTTATAACTTAAGGGCATGAAAAATAGATTAAAACCTATTCTCAGACCTACCGAATATACATATGAAATTTCATAAAAATCGGTCAAGTCTTTTCCGAGGAGTATGGCAACTAACACTGTGACACGAGAATTTTATATATTACATTAGGTTATTTTGAAAGTTTTGTCTGCTTTTGAGTCTACTTCAAACTGTGATACCTATCTCACTGAATACTAATTCAATTTAATCGAAATAAGCGTCATTCGAATCAGTGTACTTTTGTCAACGTAACCAAGTCGATTGATTCCGTCAGCATAAAAATTGTGTCCTCGGGATTCGATGAAGGCCGGATGTGCCTGGTCTTGATTAGCGAAGATTCTACCGGTGAGAAAGTTATCTGTTCGTCTATTAATTCCATTCTGAATTTCCAGTGATCAAAATCCTTACCTTCAAATTATGCAATACAAAATTTTTTAAGAGACGCCGATCTGTTAGCCATCTTGAAAATTTAAAATGTTCTTTTTTTTGGTGTGATGAAATACCTTAAATTAGAGGTCAATGAACGTCAACATCAATTGCACAATAGTTGTAGTAGTAGTTTATTCAATTAAACATTATCAAAGTGCTTGAGAAGATGGTAGTCTGGCGAGAGGTCTGGAGAGTATGGTAGGTGAGGACAAACTGCGACGCTCAATTCTTTCAAATTTCGGACGGTAGCACATTTTTTTTTATAGATACCTGTTCTAAGTACCTGCATCTCAAGTGTCTTAAATTAATTTCATAATATTGCCTTATCTACTAGCCTTAAATTAATTTTACAATGTGCTTTCATGTAATAGTCAGGTAAATCTAATAATTAAAATATTGTAAGCTAATTAAAATAATTTCACAATATTGCCTTATCTACCAGTCTTAAATTAATTTTACAATGTGTCCTTATGTAATAGTCAGGTAAATATAATAATTAAAATATTATTTTAACAAGCTATACAGTATACTATTAGGTATTGGTCCACCATTATTATTCATAATATTATTGTTTACTTATTTCTACATTCTCATAGGCATCTAGATGCCTGATGTTGTTAACATCTAACTAATCTTAATGAACTGAAGTCTATGAAATGGTTTTGTTGCAAAATATGATGAGCGACTGAAAATTTTTCCAAAGTTCTTTGGAAAGGACTTTCAATGAACTAGGCATGAAGGTGGATTTTAAAACAAGTCATACACTACAGATCCTTTTAGGAAGTCCAAAAGACAAAGTCGAGAATTCGGAAAATTCTGGAATTTACGAAATCAAATGTAAGGCTGCGATGCAAAAAAGTATGGACAGACAAAAAGATCTATAAAAATAAGATATAAGGAACACTTAGGACACTTTAAATATGGAAGACCTGAAAAAGCAGCAGTCGGCCATCATATTTTGCAACAAACCCATTCCATAGACTTCAGTTCATTAAGATTAGTTAGACAAGTTAACAACAAAAGGCATCTAGATGCTTATGAGAGTGTAGAAATAAGTAAAAATGATAATATTATGAATAATGATGGTGACCAATACCTAACAATATACTATATAGCTTGTCAAATTATAATTATGAGAATCACCTGACTATTACATAAGGATACATTGTAAAATTAATTTAAGACTAGTGGAAAAGGCAATATTCTGAAATTAATTTAAGACACTTAAGACGCAGGTAGCTAGAACAGGTATCTATGGTATAAATAAGGATATCTTTGTAAGTATGATTAGTTTGATCTTCCTCTTGAAGATGATCACTTGGTGATCGAAACACGTGTTGGGGTGCTGAAATAACGGTTTGGTGTTGGGAAAGAACTTCAGTAATATTCATTACTACACCAAAGGTGTGGTTTACAAGTAATTATTGATTTCTGGGAGGAAAAACCTTGCTGATAATGATCAAAATATTCCTTTGCATTGTCGAAGTATATTGGTTTCAGAAGTTTAGGAATCGAAAACAGAATACTTATTGTTCAATAGTTCGCAATATCACTCCGGCTATGGTTTAAAAAATTGGAACTATATAACTTGTAAGCCAAATTTTACAGAATTTATTCTAATTGATTGATTATTTTAATAATGCTGAAATGGTTTACAGAGAATGATGCACATTTTTTCTGAAAATAGATGCTGACATTATCTAGGCCAAAGTTCAATTTACTACCCAGAGCTGAAATGTCGCTGAAAACCTTGTAAATGCTAAATCCGATGTGATTCATTCAAAAGTCTACATTTCATACATTGTAAATAATGACTTCGTCACTGTGTATGTAGAAAAGTACCTGGCAAAAAGATTTGATATATTGCCACCTATGAAGGTGGTGGCGTTGTTAAAATGCATAGTGGTTTGCAGGTTAATATTCGACCTAGATGAATTCAGAAACCTCCTATGACACTCACCGGAAACTTCTTTTCATCTCGAGTGAAAGTTAGTAACCCGAATGTATGATTCGTTTGACATGTCTTCTTTGTACTGGAAATGTGTGATTTTCTCTTCATAGATGAGGTGTTTCAATTCACAAGAGATGGGATTTTTTGTTCCATGCTTGCTCAATTATTTTATGGAATAGTTCAGCTAATTAAGTTTGGGAGCTTCCGAAACTGATTTTTAAAAATAAAACTTTTCCGAAAAACTCAAAGTTGAGTTACAATTATATTTTATTAGCAATGTTAAAGCCAAAGGTACAATTATAACTAACT